>JADANM010005989.1:4619722-4652767 GCA_026213755.1 Eurema hecabe | reverse complement strand
GTGATTAGGTCGTCTATTACTAGATTCCATAGGAGGGGAGATATTACTCCTCCCTGTGGGCAGCCTTTGGCTATTAACGCTGTTTGGTTTTCATCTCCTAGCCGAATCACTCTTTTGCTGAGCATGTTTGTTATCCAGTCTGTTAGTATTGGGTTCGCTCCATGTTTTGTTAGAGCGGCTTTGATACTTGTGAAGTTTGTTTTGTCGAAGGCTCCTTCAATGTCAATGAATGTTCCAAGGCAAATGCCTTGTTGCTCAATGGCCTCTTCTATCCGACTGACCACTCGGTGAAGGGCTGATTCCGTTGACTTTCCAGAGCTGTATGCATGTTGGTTTACATGTAGTGGTACTTGTTTTAAAGCACTGTCCCTGAGCTCCCTTTCGCAGAGGCGTTCCATAGTTTTTAGCATGAAGGAGGTCAGGCTGATTGGTCGATGTGCTTTGGGGTTTGTATAGTCACTCTTTCCTGGTTTCGGGATGAAGATTACCTCCACTTCTCTCCATCCTTTTGGGACGTATCTATGTGCCAGGCAGGCCTTAAAGATGTACGTTAGTCTGCTGGCAATCAGTTTGCATCCCCATTGCAACAAGGCAGGGATGATCCCGTCTGGGCCGGCTGCTTTAAATGGGTGAAAGCTATTGATGGCCCAGTGGACTTTATCCAGGGTAATCATTTTATTTATAAACTGCCAGTCGTAGTCTGTAGGCGTTGATATTTCATCGCGCCAGTCAGGCAGTGTCCTAAATACGCATCCGGGGAAATGGGTTTCGATAAGAACGCGCCTGGACTCTTCTGGCGATGTTGTAAGTGTGTTATCTTGTTTTCTTAGGGCAGTCAGAGTTCCTTGTTTCGTTTGAGCTAGGACTTTCCTTACTCTGTTTGCTTGTTGACATGATTCTATGTTTTCACAGAACTTCTTCCAACCTTGTTTGCTTCTGTGTCTAATACACTTTTGTAGCTGGATTTGGCTGAGCGGTAAGCGTCCCAGTCTTCGCCCGCACAAGTGTTCATAGCTCTATTGAAAGCCTTTCGAACCTTCCTGCGTTTGCGCTCTAGTTCTGGGCCCCACCAGGGCTGCTTTCCTGGAATTTTTTGGGGTTGGCTTTCTGGGCATGATGTATGGTAGCTGTCTATTAATGATTTTGTCAGGTGGTTAACCTGTTCCTCAATCTGTGTGGTGCTGACGGGCGGTGTAGGTAGCGTGGAGCCGTGTTGGGCAAGCTTATGCGCCAAGGATTGCTCAAATTTGACTTTATCGGTCTTCTTTGGGTTGCGCTTCGGCCGGAGTTTTAGTGTGCTTGCCTGTATATCAAAGCGGATCCATCTGTGATCTGAGCAGGATGCCTCTTTGGAGACATGCCAGTTCGTAATGTGTTCTGCTGTATTACCTGTTGCTAAGGTTAAGTCTATAATCGTGCGGCTCTTTCTAGTTACGAAAGTTGGTTCAGAGCCGATGTTTAGGAGGGTAAGGTTAGTGGTGAAAAGATATTCAACTAGGGACTTACCTCTGTCGTTTTGTGTGTTCATACCCCAAAGTGGGTGGTGAGCGTTGGTGTCGGCCCCAATAACGACCTCCATCCTTTTACACTCGCAGTGGTCCACCAGTCGAATGAGGTCATGCGGGGGTGAGCCCTCTTTTTCGGGCATGTAGGCAGAGGCGAGGATGACCACCTTGTCCTCGTCGTCTAAGTTGGTGTAAAGCCTTACGGCAGTCAGATCTCTGCAACAGAACTCAGTGAGGACCTGTATGTTTAGGTTATTAGTAACATATAAGCATGATCTGGGATGATCAACGTCTTTGTTTAATATAAGCTTACCTCCCAAGTTGGAGAGTCCCTGGACTTGACCTGCTCTAATCCACGGCTCCTGGATCAGAGCAACGGCCGTGTGTTGAACCTCCAGCCATTTTCGTAGCTGAGCCGTACCATCCCGACTGTGCTGGAGGTTCGCCTGGAGCACCTTAACTGTCGACGAAGGGGACGCCATCACTGGCCATTCCCTCCTCGTCCCTCCCTAGTTTGAGTTCCGCCAGAAGTTCGCCGGACTCGACTTCGCTCCCCAATAGGTTGGAGATTGAGGCAAGGATGTCCTCGCTCTCGCTCTCCATGGGCGCGTCCTCTTGTTCGACGTTAGCGGGTGTAGGTGATGATGCCGTTTGCGTCACTACGCTGGGTCCGGCAGTATTCGTTGGGGGCTCAGACTCCACTGCTACAGGGCGCCGTTTGAGCTCCTGTTTAATGCTGGCGGTGGATGCGTCCCATCCCAGAGGGACATCGGTGAACTTACCCGACCGACCCTGGAATTTTACGTACACCGTCCCCACTCCAAAAGAGAGACGGCGTCCGGCCTTCATCAGGGTCGGTACCTGGTCCTCTGGGATTCCAACCACCACGAACCACGCAGCATTCTGTTTGGTAGCGTTTAATAGGGTCCACTTGGTTACCTCCACTTCGGGGTTCTGGAAAGACAAAACACGCCCGATGTTGCGTGCATCTTCCAGAAGCCCCTGTGGATCCGGGACCAGTATGCCGCATCGTGCCCGCTGGGGGATGTCCGATTGGTTTTTCACGACCAACTTAACATTGGTTGTGATAACCATCTCGGACACCGCGTGATGCAGCCACGTGCGAGTGTGTTCATTCGCACACCAGAGTTTCAAGACCCCTTCCGAATAAATCGGTTTGGCCTTGAACTTAGGGGGTTGAATTTGTTTGCAGGCTAAGGCATCGCTGAAAATACGTTTCTGTATTTCAACCAGTACCTGCTCCGATACGTCTCTGCTGATACTTCCCTTGAGTGCGCATGTGATAGCGACACTCAGGGGAGTACTCGCAGCTTGAGCGTAGGTTGTTTTTGCGACCTGTCTAGTCTGGTCCAGTCTCTGTTTCTTGTGTTCCCCCCGAGGCGAAATCGTCTCGTTGAGAGCACGTTTGGCAGATGACTGTCCCTTCCCATCTGGTCGTTGTTTACCCTCTTTTGCCTTGGCACTGGACGTTGGCAACGCTTGTTTGGCTGCGTCTTGGTCTGTAGGACCTTTAGCCTCCGTCTTCGATGGTGAGGTTGGTGAGGGTTTTGTGGCAGAGAGGAGAGACGCTTTTTTGATGCTGTTCGCTATGCGTCTCTCCTTCCTTGTTTTGCGGGTCTTCCACTTACTCGGTTTGTTTGGTTCGGCAGAAGCCTTACCGCCCGCGCCTTTGGGTAGAGTGGACCCAGTTTGCCCTTTTCTCTTAGGTAGCTGCCATCCTTCAGTAAATTCGTCCACCCGTTGGCCACTCGCTTCCTCCTGCCCGGGGGCTGAGGTAAACGAGCACGAGGCCTTCGGGCTGACACTGCGGGGAGCCTCTTTGGGAGAAGGGTTATTATTAACCGCACTGGTGCCCGTGGTCGGGACCACTGAACTTCCAGTGCGGTCAGGGTGGTGTTGTATATGTGTAGTGTTTTTGTTATTGTTATTACCGGTGCCTGTAGACGAAACCACTAAGCTTCCGGTTTTAACCAAGTGTGCGCTGATGGCGCGTGTTTTGTTGTCACCCTCCTTGGTGCCCGTAGCTTTAGCCACTGAGCTGCCAGCTTGGGTGGTGTGGTGTGTAGTTTGAGTGCCCTCCCCGGTGCCTACGGCCGGGGCCGCTGAGCTGCCGGTTGGGGCCGAGTGTGCGCTTAAGGCTTGACTGTGTGTGTTCCTTCTGCCGGTGCCCGTAGTTGTTACCACTGAGCTTCCGGCCTTGGGGTGATTTGTATGTTTATTATTTGTTTGTTTGGTTGTTTGTTTTCCTATTGGCCAATCCATAATGTTTATGAAATTGTATTCATCTACTCTGGCTTCCCACCCTCCACGGAGCCCGCAAATGGGAGTACCTTACTCGACATAGTTCGAGGGGCACTAGGACTACCAGAGAGATATAGGAGTGCAAAGCTGGCTTACAGTGCGACATCGGGAGCTCGATCAGGTTGGCGTTGGGGTATATTATGGCCTACCCACAACGACTAATCAACCGTCACTTGCCCCGTCAGCATGACCTTTACCCACCACAACAGTTGGATACTGTCGTGGACTCCACACCCCTAGCCGATGACCCACAAGTGGGACACCTTGACCTGATTTCCTCAACCGTGGCTGCCGGTTGAGGCTACCGTTTAGCCTGAAATCCGGGCCAAAGAGGGCGTGTTGCCTCACGGACGCATTACCGCCAGCGCCGATCGGCTCAACCCCCCAGGATCCCCTCATCCCTGCGTACGGCGTTCAACTGCGCAGGTTCATGACGCAGGTGACTACCCAGTCACAAGGGTTATTTTTCTGTCGGGGTTTTCTTCCCTTAGCCAGATGGTCCGGTTAAGGCGCCGGAGGTTCGCCCTCGTGCTACATATTTGGCTACTACAGTTCCGAGGTAGATGGATTGAGCGAGGCTCGTTACGAACTGCAGCATTACCAGAGGGGCGACCCGCACGGAAGAAGATCCGGGCGGGTCCACCCGCAGGCCGCGGCGGCAGCCTACGGGCGGCGAGGACGCATATGAGCACTTGTCGATGCGCGCCGAATAGCCTAGCTTCACTCACCTAGGCGTACGCTTCTGTCGTCTTAGCATTTGCAAGGGGTAGATTCTCTGGCAGAATTCACCCCGCTAAGGACAAAACACCGACCATCCCTCCCTCCTTCAGAGACACTTTAAACAGATAGTATTTAAATATGATACAACGTTAACTTTTTTTTTCAACAATAATATGGATTGGCAACAACAACATCATTTCATCATCTAAAAGTTTTATTCCTAAATTATTGGTGTTAATCAATGCAACCAACAAATAAGCAATTACCTTCTCAATAATAATAAGTCTAACAAGGAAACTGGAATATGTATAGATAAATAGGTACCCTAATCTACTGAATACTTTATAAAGGGTAATATTAGCTGCTTCCATACAACATGTCTGTAACGAACGATTCGTTTAAAATTGCAAATAATTAATAGGTTGGTAACAATGAACGTTTGTTTTCTGCGGTTTTCCCTTCACTGTTGATGAATAGACGCAAATCCATGATGTAACAATAGTTACAGAATAGAACAAAAACAATACATTTGTTATTTATGAACTACGTACCATTCCCAGTATAGAGGATGCCGCTATGACACATGAGTAATGAATATTTTATTGACACTCATACTGCCCACGAGTTTGCTGCACTCCTGCTCGGCGCTCGCAATAGCTTTGACACCAAATTTATTTTAGCCGACCAATGGAAACCCCGAACCAGCCAGAACGACTAGAGATGCCCTCAAAATATGAAATTAAATCTACATTTAACCTTTAAAATTAATATATACAAAACATAAAATATAAAAACTTCAAATAAAATAATCATCATGTACCTACATCTGAATTACCTCATATTCAGACATTAGGTATAGATGGTACAATTATTTCAATATTAAACAATTAACTCCTACTTACAGTCACCATCCATAAAAGTCGTATTAAGTAAACATGACTTGTAAACAATAAATAGGATACACGTTAGATTTAATAATGCAATAGATTGGTGTTATGACCCAAGACAAAAACTTAATTATATCCACCAGAGACATGACTTGCAAAAATATATTGTATTAAATATATTTTAGATAAAAACTAAACATCAAGCACAGTATGTTTTTGTATTCTATCTTGATGTCCAAGTACATTGACACTATAAAAGTTTTGCAGGAAATTAAATTCAATGAGCTTTGAAATAGAAAAATCGGAAGTCTAAAAATATAATACTACTGAACGGTAACATCATAATAGAACATAACCACGCAGCATGTAATGAATCGCGACTGATGTCAGGAAACTTATAAACTCAATAATTTATGTACCTACATGCAGCCAACCCATAAATAAACTAAGGAAACTCTCAACGTCCACTTAGGAATATACAAATGGCTTTTGAAGTGACTTTGGGTATCCACTTTTCGCCACCGTTTCTCTTTTAAAATCTTCTTGGCTACCTACCGAATAAACAAGTTAGTTTTCGTGTTAATACATTTCAAAGGACTTGGAATAAACACGTTCACAAATGAAACTCGTAAAATTTGAACTACTCGTTTGTAGTTATTCGCAGATTTCTCTAAAATACAACATAAGCAATGGTGTTTAAACGGCTTGCACGTTGCGCACTCCATGACTTCTTTGAATTTGTGTGAAATATGTTATAGGTACATTATAGTATATGTTATTTACAAAGTAATGAATAAAAAGTTTTGTACAAATAAACGATAATGATTTTTTAATACATAATGTTAAAAATATTAAAACAGATAAATCTTGTCATAATGCTATAAACCTACTATACGACCTAACCGTAAACATTAATGCTAAACTTTTATTATCGACAGAATATGTATATTTGTTATAAAAATAAAAACAATTCTTAAAAATTAAAATAATTATATAGATAAAACTGTTAATGTTCCTACATTATGTTAAGATCTATTAATTAGCGTTAGAAGAAAGGATATTACTTATCGGGATCAAAATATCTATTAGAACTTCGAGTCAGAGGGCGGTTACTTAGGGCTATTTCTATCACAGAGTTGCATTTAATTTATTGAATATTAATTGATACACAAAACTAATGTGATATCTGGCCTTGTCATAGTCTAGAATTTATACTTTGTAGCTGGGAATCTAGGATACTGTACGATTCTGTAAACGTCTAATTAAAATGTGTATTGAAATACATATGTAGGTTTATACCGGAAAAAAAAATCAAAATTTTTGACACGCTTTGAACGATCCTCAAAAAATTGAGACTACTATAAAAATACCTACTGCATGAGACAAGACATGTTTTGTAAACATGTCGCTTACCTTTATATCAGATTGGGGAAAATATTTGTTTATAAATCAATAAGAAAAAAAGCCCAAACCAAAGTATTCTTAGAAACTAACACAATTTTCAACGGAAAATAAATATGTTGGTAAGTAAAATAAAATCAATGTCTTTCTAACAAAACGCAGTTTACAAGAGACGTTATTATACCCTGCAACGTAACATTTTCAATTTGAGATCGGCTTCTGTTAACAAATTCTTAACGTTGTTATTTGGAGTAATAAATTAGGACAATGGTTTGTTAAGATAACACAAGTTATGTCTAGTGGGCAATTTTAGGAAGGTCAATAGGTATAGCAATTGCACTTGTGTTTCGATGAGTACCAACTGATATTGACAGACGGACTTAAATACTCCATTATGAAAAATGAATCAAAATATTTTTTTGATTTTACAAAGAAAAGAACTTTCGACAGGAACTTTCTAGTCAATCGTCAAAAATTATTTGACACAATTGGAACGTCGAATAATTAATAAATCTTATAAATAGAAAAATAATAGTTGTTTTAAAGTAGTTTGCTCATTCTTAATAGTGTAAAACAATACTACGTAATTGGAAAAGTTTTGGTAGTTTAAAAAATAGACTATTATTTGTACTACGATGTTGACGTGGTAGCTTTTTAACTTCTTGAGAGACAATTTTCTTATCCTGACCTAATATGTAATATTTTTTTTTATTTTGCGTCAAGGAATAGTAAAATCCTACCCCAGTATCTGATACCTACTTTCTCGATCGTGCTTAACGCAGCGTAAACATCTATTACGAGAGTCTGAACTCTCACCTGTGGATTACCTACTTGTATACATATTATGCAATAAGAATACCCTATCATCTATCATCGATCTGTGTTTGATCACACCTTCGCACTATTAAAATACCTATGTCTTACAAAATATTCATTTAATATTACTAAGGTTCATCAAACAATTATTTTAACATTACAATAATTGTATCCAGGGCTTTTAATAGAAATCTAAGTTTATAATAACCTAGATGCTTGGATGTGATTCCCAAATACGTCTGGTGGCGCCAGTACTTGTCAGTATGCTTATCATTTAGTTAAAGTGAAGTTCGCAGACGAGATATGAAAATAACACAAAATATTCAATTATTAGGGCTAGTATAGTTTGTGGCAATGACACACTGTGCTTGATCTGTAAAGGGAAATATTGAGATTAAGAATCATGACATCCTTATCTGTTTACTTTGTATGTTAGTTTGATTTTAAAAGCTTGTTTCGTTCCTAATAGTAAGTTAATTAAATTCATACTTTAGTAAAAGTAGTGCAGCTAAAATTGTTATTATTTTGTCTGTATGTTATCCCAAATTGCCAAGTATTGAAAAAAGGGGTAAGGACACAAATAAATTTCTAAAATATTACTAATGTGGTAAAGCGCATACATTTTAATCGATACCCTCAGCGCCAGGCGACACACTTACATAGCAATTAATTCTCATTAACATATAAAGGGCTTCATCCGTCAATAAAATGTCACCGTGTTTGTAAATAGCAAAGCTATATTAAGCATTACAAATTACTGCAAAGAATATAGTATTTATAGCCGGAGTCAGTGACTCTCACAGTGTCTAGTAGACAGCGACTGTCACTGACCTTCGCTTTTTCGCAGCGGGATATTCCATCTTATTGTTTACGCAACACTTAAAGCAGACGGATCATAAATTGTGGATGAAAAAAATCTGATTGTTTTCTACGTATCATTTAATAGTGCTGTCAATCTGCGATGATCAACGTCCGATAACTTTAATCATAGTATCGTATTACTAAATATCCATCTCACCCACTGTTCTTATATCGTTACCTACATATTTGTATTTGCAATGTTATTTATAAGTAAAACAACATACAAAATATATTCAATTAAACTATTTTAGTCCTATGTGTTCAGTAATTAATAAAATTACCATCGTTATTATTATACGTCCACAACATGTAGGTTTACTTGCCACAAAGAAAAGCATAATTTAAATTGTACAATATGTATAAGACGGAGTTGTATGGCAAGAAACTGAAATTCAAATGTAGGTACCTTACCCATTTAATTTTAAATAGATAGGCTTGTTCATAAAGCTCTACGCTTTTTAACATTATAACTACTTATATTATTTTAAGATATGTATTCGTATAGCTGCTCTTTAATATCATTTTCATCTAAAGGGTTTCAAGAGTATTTAAAGCATCCTTCATAGACAAAGTTCGACTTCAGTGTACGAAGTTCGAAAAACAAGTTGACGGTTTTATCTATGAGTTCGCAGATTGTTTCGCTAAAGGTAAATATAATTAATTTTAATATAACGTAAACTTGACATCGGTCAAATGTCAAGCACGATAACCAAGTAAAAATTGTAATTCGATTAAATAGATTATACATTTATTAAATTTTAATTATAAAATCTTCATTACGTAAAAACTTGTTACTTAATACATAATGTAAATAACTCTTACCAACCTTCTTAGTTTTTTCGACTCTGTTGAGTCTCTTACTCTCTCCGCAATAAACAAGTAAAAACATTTTACATAAGCCTACATACTACGTAAACATATGTACTGCAGACGGAAGTTATTGGGGAGGCAAATTGTATTTGATAACAAATACGTTTGTAGTTTAGATATGGTCAATGGTTTATCAGTATTTATTAAAATTACAACCAATAAAAGGCTCATTTCAAAGGCTATCAATGGTAATAATACTCGGAGTTATCGAAGTGCCAAAATGTTCACTAAGATATTTATAAAAAAATATTTGCTGCGTTTTAGACAGACATCCACTCCCTGGAAAAGTTGTCAATCATGTCTCTTTCCTTTGGGAATTCCAGGTGACCACTTGGGCATTAACTTGGTCTTAACATTGCAGGAATCGACCTATTCTCGAAAGCTCGGATATAATTTTCGTCTTCGATTGGTGGTGACATTAAGAGTGACCTATAAAGATTTTTCTGTGTTATATGGCTGTTTGTTTGATAGGTACCTAACCGGATCTCTATCAAAGATTTTTTATGCCGTTTCCGGGACCGCACTTTTAATTTTTTTTCTATTCTACTGCTTGCCAAGGAGTTTGGTGTGAAGCATACCAGTAATAAAGCATACTTTTAACCGATCATTCGGACACAAATGGAAAAAGGATATTTTTTTAACGAAAAATCAAAATCACAGTATGAATACAGATACAGTAAGAATAATGTGCCACTTTTTAAATCATGGGAAATTCATTAATTTAACTTTCTTGGAAACAATTAGCTTTAACCCACCGTAATGTATGTTGGAAACATATAGGTCGTTTGTGAAGAAATAAATAAAATAAAAATACTTAATTTTACTTCATTCGCATCTTACCTAATCTTGTTTTATATTTGCTGCCGGCTATTTTTTTTAATTATTAAGTCTTTATTTAATTACTATAAATAATAAACATACTTTTGTGTGGTAAATATTGCAAATGTTCTCCCACTCTAACATAATATACATCATGTTAATCCTAAATTCTCTAGGTTTATCTGTAAAAACGACTTCTTCAAAACAATTACTTAATATTGACTCAATACTAACAACTGCTTTGTTTTTTTACCAGAAAAAAAACAAAGCATTGATAAAATAGGAACAACAAACTTGCAAAGATTAGAGCGGCTGAACGCTCAAGTGCGCCCGGCCGCATGATAACCGTACGCCAGTGTAAGTGACAAGCGAAGTTGTAAGTTTCGGACAGTTTAGTGGCGATTCGGGCGGATCGCGGCGCGGGGCGTGGCGGGTGCGCGCGCGCCGCCCATCGTCTCTTAAAAGCGAGTGCGGCGCCCGCGCCGACGACAGCGTGACCAGCGCCACTGAACGACGCCTGAGCGTGTGCGGTGCGACACGTCTGCGACCCCGCGATCGCCAACCAGCGCCCGTGCGCCGAAACAAGTGCCAAATAACGCCTACAACAGGTTCCCAAGGTGAGTTTCTCCTGCCTTTATACATTTCCAAATTATCCCCATTCAAAATTATTTTTCAATCGTGAATTGCTAACCATTCACCGATAACATTTCGTGAATACGTATAATTTAGATTTTGTTAGATTTAATAAATATTTTTTTTTACATTGGTAACAAATCCCACATATATAAATATAGTTTTTGTAATCAATATTTATATTTTTAAATTAAGAGGTTGTAAAATTTATTTATATGTTAAGCGATTAAATAAATACACTACACTTTTACCTACATAAAAGTTTATAAGACAAAAAGGTTGAATAATGTTATTTAACTATACCTATAGTAAACGTTTTGTGCACGTATACGCTGTCAATAATTAGGTGTAGAAAATAGTGTAGTTTGTTAAAATAATAAAAAATACACCGTATCGTAGATACAGCGTAGATTTCCGTGTATTTAATGTAAAAATATATATACGTACTTCTTAAGAAATTACAACAAATTTTATAATATAAATAAATATTGCATAATAAAAAAAACACAAAAAATATACATGAGACGTCTTAGAAATTATATAACGGTAGATATATTTCAAGTTATTTTTAACTTTATACGGTAAATGGACGATTAATATGGTAGTAAACTGCATACATTTGATTTTCACATAAAGCAATAAAAACAACTGGAAATGCAAGATGCCAACGTGCCTTTTCATCACAAGCACAACCAACAGTTTGCAGTTTTTACTGCCCATTCAAGATCCAACGTCTGTCATAAAAGGAAGATACTACGCACCTACAATTAGAATACATTTCAATGGAAATTCTGAGAATTTTACTCAGGTCCAGAATGGCATAGTGTAGTAAAGCCTCTCGTGCATTCTCAACATTGCATTTCTAATTTATGTTATACAATTTTGTGTACCATACCCTTTTTAAAACAGATCTCCCGACTTATTGTACCTAATTCATCAATTAACATGAATAACTTAAAATAAAAGTTAATGATAAACGAGAGTACTTAAAACATTAATGAATGTCAGATGATAGTTGTTTGAATCCACTGAACTGACGCATAAACAAGTCAAACGTAAAAATAAAAATATGAACTTTGCGAGGTCAAGTCTTAAATTGGGGTCGCAGCGTTCGGCGTACTGGCGTGTGTCTACCTGCGACCTTGCCTCCCAGACGAACGTGTGGCTACATTATAATTCTCCAGACCGCTTAATAATTCTGCTTAAAACGAATCGCTTGCTCATATTCAGTCTCACAACTCAAAACTAAGTTAATCTAATTTATATCCGCTATATTTTTCTTATCAGGAAAAATAAGGGCGCTATCTTGCATGATTCTTATCCAATTTCTTGGTAAAAATATTACAAATTGTTGAAACTGACGTTTGGAAAGTTCTGTGTATGTATTAGTACGTAACATTTTTAGAAGCCAGTGACCGATGTCGCAAAATGTCAATACTCAATTGGGATAGCCGACGACACTGTTGACCCCCACAAACTCTTAAATGATCCGAGTTGTTACCTATCGTCTGCCTTTCGCTCTACCGTCTCTCGTTGCTATGGAGGTCTGCACTCCATTTACCGATTCCGTCTTAGCTTCGTAATTTGAGAGCCGTAATCTGTTTAGTCTTGTCATTACTAAGCCGTTGTTGCTAAGAAATTTTCCCATACCTACGTCGTAACGTGTACGAAATTTTATTTTTAAGATTCCTGACTCTTTAAGCTTTTATGTTTCATAAAAATATTCAATTTTCTATATAAATTCATCCTTATGTAAATAAAATCTCGGATTAATACAACTAATAAGTAGGTACCTAAATCTTATTTCATGTTTCCCATATTGACGAAGCTATTTAAAACGTCGACAGCTAGCGCATAATCTCTGTTGCTGATTACTAGTCCTCAGCTCACGTGAGCCGTAACCATAATATTGCTAAAGCTTAGACCACCCAAGATATTTTATAATCACAGTCATTTGAAGAATTAGACAATATTGCGCTCTCGTTACCGTTTCACTTCCAAGTGTAGGTATTCTAAGAAAAATATAAACGAAGTATACTATGCAGCACTATTAAGTATACTAGTAAATATATGGAAATACAAAACAATGTCCTAAAAACGCTTAACTATCTACTTTTATTCAAAACAATTGCGTTATCGTCATGAAATTACGCGTGTTTCAATAGGATTTTTATCGTCGAAGATGTCGCGCTAATTTCCGCACTCGCAATATAAAACTCAACGAGTAGGTATCAAGTTAGTTGATAGCGAGTCTGCAGATCAAACTGAGATTCATGTAATTATCCAATCGAGTGCACGAGCACCCAGCCGCGCAGCGATGTGGTAGGTGTTACGTGTGCTAGGGTTCACAAAAACTCTTATTATGTGTGCAGTCGCGTATAGAAGATTTAGTTATTGAGGCAATAGGTACTACGTTTTTATAAGCAAAAGAGAGGTGTAAATTTTTGTTTGCAAATTTAGAAAATCGTAGAAATTAATATAAGCATGGATTCGCGTTTGTATATTCTTACTTGATTTATATTTAAAACACTAATTACTAAAGACGACAAAACATTTTTATTTCAACGTTTTTTAAAATAATTGCCATATCATGAGAAGTGGCATAATTAATATATTTTCTTTCATACTTATTTAAATTTGAATCCATAACCCTAGCAAAGCGGTAGGACACGCGGTTCAAAATAATATGAGCGGTCGACTGCCGCTGCCTGAGACATACTACGAAGATACTCTTTACACTGCACTATACAACTGGGTTTGCATTTGTAAACAAAACTATGGTACCTGTTGATCAAGCTACTTTAAGTGTGTTAATTATAATAGAACTCGAACGGTTGTTATTAAATTCTATAAAAACAGAAATAGCAAATTTGGTAATTGTATCGAATATAAGTATCATTAAACCAGTCGGAAATCAATAATATTATATTTTCCAATTAAGAGTTTTATAAAGAGAGTAGATATTAATCAAGGGTCAAGCATCCTGGTATTCATTACCTAATACAAACCATAATCAAGAGGTTGACCATAGTATATATATACCTACTTACAGCGATATTATTAACAAGGTTATAAATAATATTAACCTTACGGTTTAATGACTAATGAATGTCAAAGGGTCGATTTGTTATGACTGCTTAGTATAATCAAAGTTACCAGATGCGTCGAGAGCTGTGAAATTTGTTCATTCTTGACTAAGGTTATACTTAATATTTTATTACAGTATAAAAGCCACTTATTAAAACGGTTGAAAAATTAATTAGAAAACTAAGCCAGTTCAAGCCGATTACAACATATACCGAAAATGTATCAAGTTATTATGAGTAAGTTCGCATTTTATTTCATTGCATTTGCTAATTATCTCGGCAACATCTCAAGTAAGTAGATGTAGTTTCTGCTGGTACTATTAACTTCGTTTAATACCATTTATGTATAAGGTATGCTATAAAATTCTATTAATAACAGAATATTCAATAACACTAAATACCTTAGATAGATTACCTTCGCTACGGAACAGTATAAGTACGCGTCATTTATGTTTAGCGATTGACGAAAATAGCTGCGCATCAGTAGAATCGCGCTCGTAATTGACGTATTAGTGCGTAGAGAAAGACAACACGACTGGGACAACCAATCAACTCTCGCGCACTCAAAGATCACGCGCCCCGCGCGCCGCGCCGCTACCTGGATACCTTATTTTTGACTTCTGTGCAGGTTTCGTTCAGCGCTAAAGATTCGTGACAAGTACTATAAAAGTAATGATAATCGTAAACAGTATTACGAGCACGCATCAGATCAAGCTGCACCCACCCATTGCACCCTATTCTTAGAATGGCACTTAAGGAAAGGAAGAGGCTGATTTGCATTTTTATGAATGATGAAGGTGAAGTGGTATTTTGCCTCATATTAGCTAAACAAACATTTTTGTCTGTTTATATCGAACCTATACCTATATTATGTTTGTAAACAACGAAGTATGAATTTTATTAATAAGCCATGTAACTATTATTTTCCTGTTATCAGGACACTTATTCATGATATTTTTATTATTATAATAAGTACCTAATGCCGGAAGACTGAAACGAAACTTAAATTTAAGTACAACGTAAGCCGGTCCGATTTGACAGTTCACAATATAATTCTGACAAAATTACGAGACTTAAGCTTAAATTTAATTTGCGTATGAGTATTTGGCCGAACGACTTTTGCAATAGTGTACTTGTAAACTGCATAACAAAGAAAAATATAAAATTTTATAAAAATGTTTTCATCGAGTTCAAATTACATAAAAAATCATGTGGTAGAGTAACGTTCTCCATTTTTTTTTCCTTATCTCACAGGAAATGGGTAGGTTTTCATATTTCGTAAAACCACTAAATGGATGTTAGGTAAATAAAAGTGAATTTACCGTAAATACATCAAGGAAATGAAAAATCCCTCATAGATTACCTTATACTGGGTGGCGCCGGTGTCATATTACACTTACCCTTCTGTATAAAAGCATTTAAACTACTCGTTTTACGCACATTTGTAAGCTCGGGTTACAGAAACACAGACACAACTTGAAAATGAACACAACCAATATTTTAAGGTTATTCTGAATTAGTGGGAAATTAGTTCAAAGTGAGTCGATGAGTTACTTAATCATTAGGTGACTAGTAAATTATCATACAGCCTATCAGCCCTTTAATCTAGTAACGATAATAGGGTTATATATAAGTAACGGCTTAAAATATTTTTTTTTGTTTCAGACTTCACCATGCACGTGACAAAGATGGCCCACTTAGCCGTGATCAGTGTCCTTTTATTATTGGATTCTCACACAGACGCCGCTACAACCAGATTCAGATTATGTGGCAGGTCACTGGTACAGGCCTTAGAAAAAGTCTGCAAAGAATATAACAGCCCCCCCTGGGGAGTGCCCACAGGTAAGAATGATTACAATTATTATTTTAATATGTAACGTGCCTCCGATTTTCTGTCTAGTACTACCATAGATAATTTTGAATACACAATAAGTTGAGCGTTGTTAATAAATGGGCAAGTTAAAATTTTTCTATTAACAGTAGGTACGTAGGTCGGTAACTATCTAAGTCCGATTCGTGGACCCGTATCCCGTAACAATAATATCCGCTTGGCAACAATCCTATCAATACGCGAATGAGAAGGTCGTTATCATACATTTCTTGCATAGCAACTTTCTGCTCGTAGATGAAAGTATGTGTTATATTTTTTAAACATATAGTACCTAAATATTTTGATTAATACCCAAGTTACTAATTATATCTACTGTTTAAGAGAAAAATGTCTAGAATATATTGACGTGTTAATAAAAAAATTATCAGTATTTTGTTTGTAAACATGAGAGTTGTTGCATGACAGTTCTTATAAAACAACATAAAGAAATGATTAAAATTTTATATTTATAGATTGCAACTCAAACATGGTTGAAAAAAAATAAGTGCTTACTAGTGACAGACTTGATGCAATCTTAGTATTACAAGCATTTCAATTAAACGTCAATTAACATAACTATAGTTTCTATCCAAGCTATAAATACTTGCCTTAATTGATGTATAAGTAAATATAGAACGTTTGTAAATCATAACTAATAGAATAAAATCTATTAATGTTTAAAACACACCGAGACTAATAATTATGAAACCAAATGTAACCGGTCATGTAATGGTTCATTTTTATCTCATCGCCGTACGACCTCTTGATTGTTTACATCTAATATGAAATAAGCATAGGAAAAACAAGTGGCTATTATATTAGCAACTAACTTTATTAACTTATTATCAGTCAATCAGTCACGTTATAAATTCGTGCTACATACGACCAAGGACATCTTTGAAGCACAATCTCGTGGGAATTTCCATTCGTTGAAAACGGATCTTGTTGTACTTTTTATAGTCTTCGTTGCACATAAGTTCTGGTTCCGAGACTAGTTAGATGTAGAGTGTGTCAAAACTATTATGCACAACTTCGTGTTAAGGCCTTGCACTAGTATTCTCGTTAACGGCTAGTTTTTATTGCAACTTCACAAATCGGGTGGATGTTCCAAGATAAAAATACCTACGTACGCAATATTCGTAAACGTATCCGTATTTATAAACGGTCTTTCATATAAGCATATAGATAATCATTTATACAACCACATCCTGATAGACAGAGATAAATCTTGAAAACTTTTACTCAACTTTCTAAGTACGAAATCCATTAAACCGATTAAGCGCTGAACATGTATCATGATTCTATGATTTACATTACAGTAATTGAGCAGCCCGCCGGCACTCTGAGACGGAAGCGAGAAACTGGTATCGCGGATAGATGTTGCATGTCCTATTGTATTTTCGCCGACCTCCTGCAGTATTGTTCCGTCATTAAGTAAGTATTTTTATAAAACTTTTACATACGTGTAAATATCTAGTAAATTACTAAAATATATCCTACATATTTGTAGTTCTAAAAAAATATTTAAAATATAAACTAGATAAATCACTTTTTCTTCCTAGTGCCAATATATCTTAAGACATTGTATATTAAAATATATGGAAATTTTCTCTTTGGTCTTAGGTATAATTTACTGTCTACCTTCCAAGTGTATCTAATAAACTATCAATAACCCTGACGATGTAGGTATCTACTGCAATATGCAAAACAAGTTTCCAATATACAAATTGAGAAAGCGGTTTGAATACTTCATTTTGCTAAATTAAATTTTGAAATACAATAATAATACAATTATTTAGATGTCAGATATACCAAATTAGTTTAATTACTTAAAATTCAAACAAAAGGTACGAAGATTGATTTTTAAGTAGCAGTGTATGTGCTTCCTCCAAATGAAATTCTGCAGCAGTTAGCACCAATATATTATTGTCCCTGTACTATGTGTAAAACGTTATGAATTGGATCTTTGGCCGCAATTGAAGAACCTTACGTTTTTAGACTGGATTCCCCGCTGGAGCTGATGGAGGAGCACATGATCGAGGACCGGTCGGCGGAGGCCGGGGCGTCGTCGCCGGCCGTGGTCGCGAAGGAGGAGCGCTCTACGCGGCGCGAGGTGGGCCGCGGTCGCAGTCGCGGGTACGGGGCAAAGGCACGGGGCCGCCGTTGTTGGTGCCGGCGCAAGCGGCGCTCGGGCCGGCGGCGGGCCTCTCACATGGGTAACATGGTGTGTTCACCTACGCCGCTTTCTCGCTCTCTTTGTTGTTAAC
The DNA here is from genome assembly GCA_026213755.1 of Eurema hecabe. Classification (NCBI taxonomy): domain Eukaryota; kingdom Metazoa; phylum Arthropoda; class Insecta; order Lepidoptera; family Pieridae; genus Terias; species Terias hecabe. The sequence continues at coordinate 4,634,710 of JADANM010005989.1, read as the reverse complement.
TAGCTATTATTGAACAGTAATATAATATATTCGTGGATGATTTTATGCTATCGGATATTTTTTAAGGTAAACTTTCTTATAACTTTTAAATTAATAAATGTTACTTACAATAAACTATAGCAGTCAAAGTGAACCTAGTGAGGCTCACTTGTTAAAGCCCTTAAAAAGCAATAATAGTAAATGATAGTGATTTTCATACTATTTATAATAAATATAATAATTATTATAGGAAAGCAATAGGAAGATACTAAATAAATAAATGCCTTTGAAAACCTCAAAGTGATGTAAGTAACGATTAATAGATCAAACATAAGAAGCCTTGCCATGATATTATGCAGATATGATTGCTAAGTTATAATGCAAACATATTCATTGCAATGCCTATTTATAGCAGGCAAGTTTGTGAAAACAAAGAGAACAAGAAAGCGGCAACTAACACTCACACTAACGCTTTTTGCATGTTTACTAACACATTTCATGTAACAACAGTCATTTATCATTCGCATGAGTATGATAGATAATAATAAAACGGGCATACAAAAGTTCATTGATTTAACCGGGATTAATATTAGTGAATGAGAAAAAATATCATATCATTTGCGTGTCACAATTTGTGTGCTGGACGAAGTAGGTACGATATATTTTGTTTTATCATTAACGATATCGTAGATAAGAGAAAAGAGCTTAAACTTCAATTACCAATCAATAGAGGATATGTATTCCTATTTACTTTATCCAAACCGTCAGACATCAGAATACAGTATTCTGAAGACGTACCAAAAAACTTTCTTGCGATAGTTTCTTGTAGACTATAAAATATCATATATAATATATAATACATTTTAATTGGCAATTAAATCCAAGGTCTTATGATCTAATTGTCTACAGAAATAGGTACAATTGTGTGGTTTAACCTAGTTTTTCTTTTTAAAGGATATAGGTAGAAAGACAGTTTGCCCGCATTTAATTGAAACTTACACGAGTAAATTTTTATTATTATATATATATTTAGCTCGTGACATAGCATTAAAGTTTATTTTTACATTATCTCTTATCTCTCTTAACGGGTCACCGATAAATTTTACCTCGACCTCTGGTCCGTTGTTTGGTTCTAACAAAATTTAGCTGATTGATAAAAGTATGTCGTTTTGTAGTAAACAATGATAACATTATTTACAGAATCTCGTAAAAAATGCCGCTCGCGCTGCGCCCGTCGTGGGCACCGTGTCCCCGCTGCTGACTTGGGGAAGAACTCTCAACACGGACATACCGTCAGCTGAAAGAAATCGATATGCATACGTCTCCGTCTATTCATAACTCAATAATCATGAACATTGAAATCAATCAAATTAGATAATCAAAACTGCGACAATTTTTTTTAAGAATCTCTTCGTTTTCTTCACCATTTTCTCTTTTTCGCATTAATAAGTACGAATAAATTAAATTAAATTCATATAGACAGTGTAGAAATAGAGGAATATTATAAACAATGTGTTATATTAGATATATTAATAATAATAGCTTGAAAACAAGTTCCTTCCTAGAAATGTGTTCAAGTATTAATATAATAATTCATCAAGTTTGTAAGCGATTATTCTTTTTAATATCAATGATACTAGTAATTAATTAAATATAGACTCTACTTTATTACCAAATTTTGTGAAAAAAATAATTCAAGATCAATAATTAATCAAATAATTTACTTCTGGATTTCGTGATCATACTCTTAATCATGTGCGTAATTTAAATGCATTAAGCTTTCATACAAATCCACATATAAATTGTAAATATACTGTCTTCGAATTTTCATAATAAATAGTGAGTGCCTTAGATCAAAGACATATTTTAATCTCTAAAACTATGTAACTAACATCTACCATATAAGATTAAAAGATCTCTTAAGCATCTGTGATAATCCAATTGATAAAATAATTCATTAACTTATGACTTTTTAGTAATATCGTGTTTTTAGATTAATGTATTTCCTTGTCGTGTTTGTAAGGCGCATGTCTGGGTTGTATTGAATTTATAATTGAGTAATAATAATATGTATACCTAGTGTCTAAATTAAATGGATACTGTTTATTTCTTGTATTATTACATTCGCTGATTTTTATTCTTTACAAGAACATCTAATAATATTGAAGATTTAATTTCATACCAGATTTTACCGGTTATAGGATAAGTAAGCCTATAATAAAAAAGCTGCCATTTTCTTTCACTTTTATTGAAAAAATATGATTTTTTCCTACATTGCATTTCATCAATAACAATATTAGCTTAAATTTAAGTATGTATAGCAGTGAATAACCAAAAAAAAGTAATATTCATATAAATTATATATGCTTTGGCTTTTTTTCTTTGTCGATAAAATTTAAATATTTTCTAAAGAAGTTGTAATATTGAAGACTTTCTACATTATTTTAGCTTTCTTTCTACCTTTTACTGTATTTTTCATTCAGAAACTAGGTAGTAACATTAAATGTTACAATTACATGTTAAAAATTTACATGTAAATTGTTGAAGTGTTATATTTATTAGCAGACATATATGACTAGGAAGCTAACAATGTATGTTGTTTGTTATGTAATCATGTTATTTAGAATCATTTTCAAAAAGTCAAAACACAAAAAAGAAACATAAATACTTTATAATAAATATCAAATATCATTTCTACACTACATATAAAAGCAAAATACTTAAATTAATTCTTCACTATCTACATTATAATTATGATCTGATGATTTAACATTTTTGACTGTACTGTCATTTGTATGTCTCCGCTTTAAAATATATTGACTAAAAATCACATACTTTGTCACTAATGCGGCGCCTACGATAACGGCTAGTCATAGGGCACCATCCTTTTCACTATTTTGACTAGATTTTGACTCTTTTTCATTTCCTGAAGAGCTTTCTCTCAATGGAGAAAATTGAAATCTTAAACTGCTTCCTTTAATTCTCTTTTGAACAATTTTTCCACTGGACTGTAAGTTTTTTTCCATAACTGAATATATTCTTTCCTAAAAATTATGTAAAACTTTACTTATTTTTTATGACACTTTCATAGATTTTGTGAAAAATAATTACTTAATTTTCTTTTTTAAATCATGAGTTCATATTGATGTTCGATTGAAAATCTTAGAATTCCTTTTACTGACAGGATACTTGAGCGTAGCAGTAGTGTGGTTGGAACCTCCAACACAGCAAGCTAAATTTATAGACTAACCTATTTGTAATCATTTGAAGCATCATACTGAAATCATTATCATCATACTGATTAATCAACTGAGGTTTCAGTGAAATTATTTTATCTTTATTAATTATATGGTCACTATGAATATGTTGTACTTACAAATAAATAGAAATATTACTTACAAAAGAACTGTCATCATTTTCAGCACCGGATACAACAATTTTTACTTCATATTGTTTCTCAAGCAGCTTGCCTATCTTTTTGATTCTTGTCATTAAATCATGTTCTGCTATACGTGAAGAGAGTGTCAATAGCTTTTGACCTTTAATAATACTGTTTTCTTTTTTTATCTGTCTTTCCTTTCTCTTAGCTAGCTCTTCTTCGTGATATTGTGCATTCGTCATTAACCTACAAGTTTATTACTTTAATTAAATAATTTTTATGAGCCTTAAAAGTTATGTAAAATAAAATAAGCAGATACACGGTAAAAAGATAAATATTTTTTTACAATACTAACTTGTAAACGGGGCGTCTGGTTTTTGAATCCTCATCTTGCACTTTAACTAATTTCAAATCCCTACGTACTGATAAACTTTGTGCACTTTTTAGATCAGTGATGGAAATTGAATCATCAGCACCGATCAAAGTAATTCGACTGTCGAAAACTTTTTTCTTGGGAATATCTTTACCGTCAGCTGATATTTTCATAGTGAGTGTTCGACATTCTATAAATTGTTTGATACGAGAGAATGTTAATAATTTATTCATTTTAGACCTTAATTTTGAAGCCGATTTCAGTTAAATGCATGAAATTTTAATAAACTTTCTAGATATCTATCATAAAATAAATATTTTTTATTACAATTTGATATTTTTGAATCTTAGAATTATGACAAACTTGACAAATGACATCTGATAATTAAAAATGACATAACTCAACAGCCATTAGAATAGGTTCTACAGATTCTACTATAGGTTTGACTGTGATGATGTGTGAACAAGACTACCTTAAATATACATTATTCATTATACATAATATACCAAATCGTATGAACAAATGTAATTATTTATTACTCCCGAATAACATCTCAGGGTGCGGGCGGCACCTAAAAACTCAGGATACTATTAGGTGAGATGTCGACTTTTGCTACGTTTCTACTTATTGTTATTGATTTCTTAATGTTTTTAATTTGTAATAGTTTTAGTAGCAATAAAAACTTTTTTTATTTTTATTTTATTTATTATATTACTAAAATATAAAAATGAAATTTATAACTAAAATAGTTTGTCTTCTCGTATTGCAAGAGTTACATTATTACATTGTAGTATTTCTCTAAAATTTAAAATCTCTCTAAAATCAAACATTTAAAAACAGTTTCTCATTTAACTTCGATATCTGTTTACAGAGGCTACAAATAATTTAAAATACTTCTTACTGCTGCTAACGGTTTCTTCCTTCTAGGCATCTGTTCCAGTTGCGGCACATGACCGAATTTGCATGATTAATAAGAGTCAAGACGGTGCTCGATGATGACTGATGTCATTATTTATCCCACATTAATTCTGTGAATAATTTGATTATGAATATATTTTATATTGTTGTAATTTTTTTTGAATTTTTAAAAATAAAATTTATAATAGATCAAGATTAAGACATTGTCCTAGTTTTTCAATTACAAAGCTTAGTGCTATAAATGAAACACTAGGTATAATAAACATTATCTGTATTTTGAGAGAATCTGTTATTATTATTTGTCTGTATTTCATCACAGATTGACAGTTGACAAATTACAACATTATTCAGTTCTTCTTGTTTTGACAGCGGTGGGAGCAAAATGGTTAGTTAAGATTTTCGTTGTATCTCAAAATATTTATGGAATCTTAAGAAGTTTTCTTGTTTGTGTTTGCAATAATGTGATTTTTTTATTTCAGTCGGCCCACAAGACATTTATTATTAAGCGGAAGCTTGCTAAAAAACTTAAACAGAATCGGCCCATTCCCCAATGGGTGAGAATGCGCACTGGAAATACCATTCGGTAAGTAAATACATGATTTCCCATTATTAAAAGTAAAAAAAAACTAACTGTAATAAATGCTAATCGAAACTGTTAATCAGTTACTGTTCATCTATGCCTATGTATTGTTTTGGGTTTCCTAATATGTCTCTATACTTACATAAAGAATGAAATACTAGTTAAACACTTGATGTACCCTAAAGTAAAGGCTTTTTAATCTATTAAAATTAAAAGGACTGATGTTGTATTTAGATGCCTTATGGGTAATATGATAACATTGATCATTGAAATCTGTTGATTTAATTTATTTTACTGTTGAAGACTGAAGCCTCAAAGAAGCATAAGGTTTTGGCATTCGCCTCTATGTGTAATATGTGTGTTCAATTGAAGCATCATAACCATTGATCCTATTCAATGAATGGTGTGTCTAAAGGCTCAAAGTAATGGTGCAAGTAACAGGCTAAAGACATCTTGTTTTCAGTTTTAAAATTAAGATGTAGCTCATATATTTTGTAACATTTTATTGATTTTTCTTACAGCTACAACGCCAAGAGGCGTCACTGGAGGAGAACTAAGCTCAAGTTGTAAGCTGTGTCTTGTAGCTGCTAAGTAATTAAACCCTAAAATCCAATATTTAATTCTTTTATTTTCATAATCCCTTATAGAAACAGATATTGGAAAATCAAACTGCAGTAGTATGACAATACATACTACCTATATTTGTGATTAAATTTCTAAATATGTAGGTATGTACATTAAAATAAGTATTTTTGAATTGTGGATTAGTTATTTAATAGTTAATTTCTCTGGATCTTCTGAACTAATTTTAGGCACAACCTGTAGGAGTTAAAATCTATTAACCCAATATTTCAATGTTACACTAAGACCAGAACAGCAATACCAGATATAGTAATGAATAACTTGCTTTCATTAAATAATTATATTTTACTGAAAGTTCATTAAAATCATATACAGTGGACCCTTGGTAGTCCGAAAAAAATTTTGCAGGACAGTGTCGAGCTATTGAATTCGTCGGAATATAGAGTACTGCCTAAGACGAGACTATAGTCCGGATTTTTTTCAAAAGAGTACCTTGTAATCTGACATTACAGATTCAATGCTAAGATTATTTACATATTATATATACATGTGTACTCTGAAGTACAAATGATACTTCATTATGTATGTCAAATTAGTAAATTAAACAACAATAGAGAGCTTATGTTTTATTTTAAATTAACATCATTGATGCTATAGAACTTACAAAAAAAAACATATTCTAAGCAATAGAATCAAAACAATACCTTACGCGTCGAGCACAATAGTGATTCAATCATGCATTAGTAAATACAAAATATGTATTTAATAATAAAATTAATAGATCATGTCGGATTACAGGGGGTGACAGATTAGACAGGGGCCGGATTACCGGGGGTCCACTGTAATGTAAAAGAGTCAAAAGAATAATAATTTAATCATTAATGTAATTCAAATCCCTTGCCATAAACATGGTTTGTCTCTCATTGTTCAATAGTAGAAGTATTCTACATCATGTGATCCATGTGTTTTTGAAAAAGTATTTTATAGTCAAAGCATGACAAATATTTAAGAAAATAAAAGATAAGCATGGTAAAATAAAAGTTCCAGATTCTACTTAATATTCTCTTTAATATCTATTTTCTTAGCATAAAATAAATATTAGTATTATATTGTAATTTGGAAACCTATTACAACTTGCATTCAACTCGATATCATACTAGCAGTTGCTCGCGACTTTTGTGTACTTCTGTGTATATGATATTTTTAGTTTTATTTTCATGCGAGAACAATACATTATGTAATCTAATAACCATTTAAAAAGTTTTTTTTTTAATTTATTTAATAAATTAACTTTCAAATCATATAAAAAAAATCTCATACATGTTGGCTTACTTGAATCGTTAAGCTCAAAAATATGATTGATGGGCAAAGGGTGAGCAAAATTTTTACTCGAACTAATTAATCCTTTCTCGAACATTTGATGTTAAATGTTTCTATAAGTACTACTATATAGTACATATACTCCATATTGTAGGTGGTTCGTCAAAATAATCCAGCCAAAATTATATAATAATGCTGAGGTTTAGGTATAGAAATAATAAACAAACACTTTTTACACTGATTTACTTCATATTATGTACACAATACAATAACATGATTTACGAAAGCTGTACTTAATAAATAGCTAGTGTAAATTATCACAATCGTTAATACTGACATAATCTCACAGGATTAATCCCACGAGAATGTATAAGTGTGTCAAGCGGTATTCTCATTGGTGACTTCTTGGGTCAATTTAGCTTGCATTTTCATGAGCTCTTCTAATAACATGTCTGTATCTAGTAGTTCCCCGCTTCCACTTTGCTGAAAACGAAACGAAAATTGTCGTTACGAAACATACATAATATATTTTTAATGTTAATTATAAAATAAAATGTTGATTTAGGTACCTGTTGAGCGCTCACGGATCTAGCCATGAGTCGTTGTAAGTACTTGTCTCTTCTATGTTGGTCGCGCACACTGCGCAGCCGGTTGAACTCGTCGTCATCTTCTCCTCCGTCCACTTCATCCACTGTAAACCATAAACACTGTTCACATTTCACGGCTCAATGAGCTGGCCTGGCCAGTACGAAAATTAACTCCTCCTATCTCCCAGATCAGATCACATTTAAAAATGGTGAGGGTATGGGTGTTGAAGACACAGAAATGGATCGTGTACGTTAAGTGATACCAAATCTAGCACTGGATGAATAAAATAAGCAGGTATAGTACGCGTCATTTATGTTTAGCGCTGGACGAGAATAGCTGCGCATCGGTAGAATCGTGCTCGTAATTTACGTCTTAATGCGAGAAAGACAACACGACTGGGACAATCAATCAACGCTCGCGCGACGCGCACCCGACGATCACGCGCCCCGCGCGCCGCGCTGTTACCTCTATACCTTATTTTTGACTTCTGCGCAGGTTTCGTTCAGCGCTAAAGATTCGTGACGCGTACTATACTGTCTGTATATTTTTGATGTGTAGTATATAGCAAGTTTTAAACCCACATAATGTCTGGCTACCGGCCGCACTGAGCGAAGGCCCCACATCGCTATCTAGGCGCGGCCGCTCTACTATGTCAGGAAACGAACCGCGCGTCGATAGGCTCTTCGCCGTAGGACTCTTGTTCCCGCCATCTCCGGGATCTACGCGCGGCCATTGCAATGGTGCGGAAGATGATAATCGTGTATCTTCTGAAAATAGAAACGAATAACTATTTCATATTCATAAAACTAACTGTCCTTAATTTACTGATATGTTTTTACGATTGCAAAAAAACTTAAATTATTACTTTAAAGACAATAATATAAGAATTTGAATGAACACAGTCTACAGAGATAACCCCATAATTTATATGACGTTTGACAATTTTACAGCGGGTAATAAAATTATACATGTGCGCAATAAAATTTTGAGATCCTTATTGCTTTTCGGTATCATTATCACCAATTGTTATACGTTTTGGGTGCATAAATCTGTCGTGAAAATTAATTAATTTTCTACATTAATATATTTTTACAATCACTTGAAAACCTGATTATGACCTGACCATTAGATACAGAAATATACCAAATTTTAATTAATAGTTTTTATTTTATAGGTTCTTCAACAAATACCTATTGTAGCTGTTTATGAAATGTATTATTTTTTTACCATATGTTAATACATAAATTGTTGTGATTGTTGTAAACTAAACAGCAGTTAAAATAAGTGTCAATGTGCTGAGTCAAGTGAGAAGACTTCATTGTTCTTTTTGGACGTTCGCACTTCGCGATACGTCATCAAAGTACGTAAAGTCGTAAACAAAGGAAGTTTCAAATTGGGAGGGAAAATTACAATATTTGCATCCATTGTTGTGCAAAATGTGCGCAAAAGTATTTTTTTTATTCCATGAAGTGGTGAGACGAGCTGGACGCCCTCCTGATGGTAAGAGTAACGCCAGCCCATAACCAATGTAGTGCTACTCAGAACTTTGCTCCGGGCAGGGTGCACTACTTTGACGCTCCCTACTCTGAGTCATAAGATGTTAAGACTCATCAGCCCAGTAATCTCGCTGGCTGCAGTGCCCTTCAGACCGGAGCACAGTGATATTTGCACATAACTGTTCAGGCGGTAGAATGTCTGGCACTGCGGGGGTACCCACCCAGTCGGTCTCCTGCGAAAGAGACCTACCCCCGGTAAAATACCGTAGGTATTACCTACAGTAGCATCAAATTACCAAAAATAAGAATATCTAGTTATTATATTATGCTCGAGAGTTTCGTCCACGAATTAGTACATCTTAAAGAATTAACGTGCCGTGCGTTATCGTAAATAATAATTATTTAAGAGGAAGCACAATAATTAATACATAGATGAGTTCTTGGAAATCCAGTAGGAAATTAATGATAATTATGTAAATGCCCATTGTTGTTGCGACAAGACAAATATACCATCTATTACTCAGTAAACATTCAAACTGATAAACTGACTATTATTTCGAAAAATCCTACTACACATTAAACATACTATTCTTTATATGTTCTATAAATTACGCATTTAGCATTATATGATCTTAACACAAAAATAATTTGTTATAATGCCCATTCTTGTAATTTTTTAAATTCAATAAGTACCTCTCTGGTAATCTTTTGGTCACGATACTTCTTTATTCCTTTGAGTATTGAGATAATTTTAAATGTGTTAGTATCTTTTGTAGTGGAAATTACGAGGTGCGCGCTCATTCTTGTGTAGTTAAATTACTATAGTATTATCCTGTTAGTGAAAACACAGGCTATGTAAATTAAATTCAAGTCACTTAATTCGCTGGAAATGAGCCGTGCAAACAACTTACTTGCTGTATGGTTAGAATTTCGGGACGGTACGCTCACAGGGTCGCTGGGCGTTGGCGGTCCTTGAGCAAACAAACTCATTGCCGTTGGCCTGTAACAATATAATGTACGCCTTATTATAAAAATAATAATAATCATTTGATGAAATCTTAATGACAAAATTACCACCTTTTTATTTCAGGAATCCATACTAATATTATAATTGGAAAAGTGTGTATGACTTTATGTTTTGCTTTCTTTCACGACAAAACGGCTGAACCAATTTAATTGATATTTGGTATGTAGATAGATGAAACCCTGGATTGCCCCGGGAACGGAAACTACGCGGGTAAAACCGCAAGGTGCGGCTAGTATCTTATAAATATAGCTTATTCATGTTTTCGCACAATAAGCATCGACGTATTCTTTATCCCTCGATACGTATGAGTATGTCTACATGTTGTTTAAGTCACAAACTATCAACGGGTCTTCTATGTAGATACACACATTTTTTGGTTTATAAAAATACATGTTATTGTTATTTTAAGTGATAGGTCCTCATATAGGTAATTAGATCTTAGGAGCAAAATAAAAATAGAAAGCACGAAAATACTTTGAAACACAGCTCACATGGATTCGATAGCCGTTCGCATGATTTTTAGTAACGTCCGAATTAGTGCGAACGGCAGTGTTATTATTATATACATAGTACCTAAAATAAATAGATTGATAAAAAATAAATTATGCTTTATTTGTCGTTTATTAAATTGTGGTACCTATACTATTAATAATAAAACGAAATACCCTATTGTTACGTATGCATTAATTAGCAAGTTGGAAATTGGTTACTCGTGTAAATGGAACTCATTTTATGACGTCACCCATTGTGAGCACCGAGTACCATGATGGCCAATGATACTAATTTTATAAATATTTGAATTGAGTATAATTATAAGGTATATTCGAATAATCGATGCAGTTAACCGGATTCTAGGGAACTTCCAATAACCAACTAGGTACATAGTATGTAATTGCACTACAAAAACCTCAGTAAATGTCAATAATTTTAACGTCAATGTCAAGTCACGGTTACCCCGTTTCTAGATCCTCGGCCACTTGCACGCTACCAATGTTCTTCCTGTATGAAACTATATATTTCTCACAATTGATTCATTTGTTGTTTGTTCGTTGGTGGTGCATACCCTAATAAACAATACTTTTATATGTACATTTAATTAATATTGTATGATGGCCAGTTTTATGGTTGTGTTGATTTATACAAGGTATTGATAAATTTATTTGAGTGTTCATTGTTGCTTGTACACTGGCGGGCTAACGGGCTATGTGGAGTGAAAGCATTCCCGCGAAGGAAACCGGACTCTATCATCGTCATTATCATATCGTTATTACATGGTTATACGGTGACAAAAGGGTTTTTTGGATCGTCCTCCGGCCTATGAATCGAAAATAAAATTAGTCCACAAATAAGTGAATGTTCTTAATTGCCCACACTTAAAAAAACAGTGAAACATAGTATTGTTCCGGAAGTATGCCACCTTATTCACGGACAATAATTATTGTCTACTGCCGGCATCTTAATGATATACGTACTTACAATAAAACAACGGACACAATGAGTTAATAAATAAATCCACTAACGATAAAAAACGCGAACTCTATCTGATATATATGTCGCAGACGGATTGTATAATCCGCCGTATTACATTACGGCTAGCCGTTTTACAAAACGGGGCCGTTTTGCAAAGCGGCGGTTCAACGATTAGCCGTATTGAATGCGGATAAGTAAAAAACCGCCTAAATGTATTCGTCGCCATATGTTAGTTTTTTAATATATTAGGTTAGGTTAGGTTAGTTATTTATTATAATAAAAAATTTATTTACTCATCTTTAATAAAAATGAAGCGGAGTATTCAATTTTTTTTTTATCATGATACAAAAGTAACCTAACCTAACCTAATTTAATAAAAATAAAGCTGAATAATCAAGTTCTTTTTATAATGATACAAAAACTATGACAATGATACAAAAATAATAAGAATATAAGAATTTATAATGATACAAAAATACGCAAGACAATACGGCTAAACGTTGAACCGCCGCTTTGCAAAACGGCCCTGTTTTGTAAAACGGCTAGCCGTAATGTAATACGGCGGATTATACAATCCGCCTGCGACATATACAAGGTCATTCATAACGTAATAAATAAATACTTTTTCTCTTTACATGAGACGCAGCATTTTTGTATATTATTATGGTAATATTTCTTAAGGGTTTATGAAACAGTCTGGACCTGCAATATTTATTGATATAATAAAACTCGATAATTTATTTGCTTTGCCTCAAACTGGAGAACTAAACGGATTACAAAAATTATATGTGTGTAATATTGTTAGAGAAATAAGACCGCCATTAGTTTACTTCTTTTAATTTGTTAGTTAAGTAATTAATTCACTTTAAGTTATACAAATGAAACAATCAACAAAAGGGGCAATAAAAATGTCTATTAAAACGCACTCCAATCCATTTGAAATGCTAACGAGAAACGTAAGCGACATAAAGTTTGATATCGTTGTTTTCCATTACGTTACGTGATCTACATTTGTACTAACATCTTTATTATTATTTCTAGCCTATACATCATTGACAATCAAAGCCTTTTATTTACAATATACGCTACGTATTAACCAATACTAATACCAGCCTTGACGCGTTTTAAAACATATTACCCGAATATTACCTACTAAGTTACTCTATCTCGTGTTACCCGCGTTTACGCAAGTACCACATAAACCTTCCTTAAGAATCATTGTACCTATTAAAAAAACCGCATCAAAATTCGTTGCGTAGTTTTAAAGATCTAAGCATACATAGGGAAAGACAGACGGCGGATTTATTGTATTTAAAAAAATCAAAATAAAGTCAACACAAAAAAACACAGTGATGCAGGAAATGTGATAACATAAAATAATAGCAACAAAATGTAAACCTACTGGTCATAGTTAGCACGGTAACAACGAATGAGATCATCGCCGCTGTAAGTGATCATTATGTGTGATTGCTCGCATTCATCTCGATTTAATCAGGTTGCAAAAGAAACACGTATTTGGATTTGTATGTAGTTTTCGTTAAGGAATTTTGTAGTCACACGATAACAATACATTATATGCAAAGGATTTTATCTGCCAAAACTATCTATCTTATCTTGATTGAAGACGCAGCTATTTTAAATTTGTTATATCATACGATACAAACGTTTTTTCCATTTATTGTAAATTCATTATCTGCTACCCAATCTGTTACGCTAGACTACATTTTTAAATTATCATACACATATTATTTAAACATAGCGTTAGAATGTCTACCTATATATTTTCCTTATAAATATTCAGTAAATATGGTTTGTGTTATTTGATTCCACTTTAGTGAAACGTACTGCCATCTGCTATAAACACCTCAGTAAATAATAAGAATTCTTACCTGACATCTGGTCTTTTCCCCATACTAGTGATAGTAGCTTGCTCATCCACTTCTTCGATAACTTCATTCGCAATCTTCATGCTTCCACTCATCGCCGTTATCGGCTTGTTCAGGGTCGGATTACTGGCCGAAACCATAAATCTTGTACCTGCTAATTATATTAAAAATAATAATTTTTAAATGAGGTATAAAGTAATTTTGAGAACATTAAAACAGTGAATTGCGTTCAGTTAATTCATTGTTAATCAACTCGCTAAAATAATTGCGTCTAGCACGCAATGCCCGTTATTCTATTCCATTGACATATCCTATACACAAACCCGAGTAGTGTACTGTATACAAGTTCAATGAAGTTAGCAGTTGTAATTTAGTCACTTACCACCATCAGTTTGCGATGGCACAACATTAGATCGTTGGTCTTCCTTCGAAAATAGCCTTTTTAGCATAGAGGTGACCGAATTGGCTCTTGTCATAGGCGTTTGTTGTAGCGAGGCCATAGAGTTGCTGGATCCCATAGAGTTCCTATCTTCCTTTTTCCCGCGCCTACTTCCTCGTGACACGATGAAATGTATGCCAGATTGTGCGTCATCGTTCATTTGTAATTGCTGAATAAACGATAATTCTTGCTTTAATTACTGGAATTGAATTGTTGTCCGTGTTTGCGATAGATGTTAATACATTCACTTAAAATTAACGAAGGTCATCCTGTATTTTGTATGTTAAGAGAAAATTTTAAGACATATAAGAAGAGAATTAATTTCTATGTAATAAGTAATAATTAGAACAGTAAACGATTAAAAAATACATTTAGATATTTAGAAACCATAATAAAAATTGTTTATTAGTAAAAAAATCATTGTTTTCGATTGGTTTAGCTTCCATTATAAAAGAAATTCCACTTCAGAATCATTTATAAACGACTATATAGATCTAGATGTATTTTTAGGTGTTCTCATCTATTCATCGAATCAATGTTAAAAACATTTATAGAGTATCGTAATTCCATACAACATAACACAACATTTATATTGCGTTAGCGTGACAATTACAAAAAAGTTAGTAAGTTAAAGATTTTATAGAAACAACAAAAACAATTTTTAGACAGAAAGTTAGTATATGGAGGTAGATGAGGGTAGTTACGACAATAACATAAACTACCACCGATTTTAATAAACAAACAAAAACACATTAGAAGTATCCATGACTAATGTCAATAAATATATTTTTAAAAACCTATCTTTAAAAAACATATTTCTAAAATAGTTAAAAAAAAATAATTTTTAGTTAGTTATCAAAACTGCACTAAAGTTAGTAAGGGCTGCCAGATTAATGGTAAAATGTAAACAATATAATATCAATATTAAGAAAGAAATAGTTTTTGTTAGTC
>JADANM010005989.1:4532043-4598417 GCA_026213755.1 Eurema hecabe | reverse complement strand
GGAAATGTGAACGCATTAAATTTTGAGACGCATTGAATTTTACCGATCGGTATCATAGCAATATGTCTGAAAATTGTTGGACATGAGAAAATAAGTTATGTAAATAAGTACATGAGCAAAAAATATTTAAATCAGACAAATTAAGCACCTTCTCTATCAGACAACTTTCTGATACACTTAAAAGTAACAGTATCAGAAAACAGGTTTTTGATAATCATGGCAGCAATACGAAAAGTTGAAAAAAAAAAATTATCCGTATTGCTATGATACAGGTCGGCTAAATTTGTTGACATTTTCAAAAATGCGCTCAGGCTATATGCTACGCTCAAAATGTCTGAAAACAAACTTTTTCGTAATACAATTATAAAATCTATGTACATTTTCACTATCAGACGTATTGCTTTAATACCGACTGTCTTTTTTTTGACACAGCAGAAATGGCCTCCCACGCAGTTGCTACACTTTCGACCGTTACTACACACCTAGTTGGTTTCAGAATCATATCTAACGATTTTATAGGGTTTTTGCCGTATTGCCATGAGACATGGTTTTGGTCGTGGGCTCTCGTACTAATAGTTAACAATCCATTTTTTATATTGCCTATAACACTCAGCAATAATGTGGCTTTCTATTGGTGAAAGAATTTTTAAATTTTTTCGGTTCAGTAGATCCCGAGATTACCCCTTACAATTTAACAAACAAACAAACTTTACTTCTTTATAATATTAGTATAGATTAGCGATCCTCCCCGGCTTCGTTTGGTTAAATTATGCATTTAATAAATTGGTATGTGAGCTATCCTACCTTTTAAGTTGTATCAAACTGCACACGGTGTGCAAATTTATACATGTAATGTATAGACTATAGATTTAAAATAGGACATTACCTCTTTTAAAGTCAAATTGCGTACATTAGTATCCAAGAAAGAAATGAGGAATGCTATTTTACTTTATAAATTCAAGGGAAACTAGAAACACTAACTCTCGTACACAAGTATATCTAATTTCATCACTATTCATAATAGTAATAAATAACTTATATACTTATCTGCTTTCTAAATCAACGTGTGGTTATGGATGTCTGAAAGCCTATTCTTTGTGTATCTTGACACATACTTGGGCGGTTACTTTGGTTTTATTTATAACATGAGAAGAAAAATAAAACAATTTGTTTAGTTTATTTCATTTATTAAAAGTGTAAAACAAAGACGCAATAAAATAAAGTTAGCGAGTCAAAACTGATTGAATCAGAAAAATGCAAGGAGCAGTTGCAATATCACAACAGTGTACTTATCGAACAAAGATTATATAATTAAATTACATAACATTAAAAAAGAAAATGACTTAATAGCGGAAATGGCCTTTCCGTGATCGCTCTTCGTGATAAACCCGCATAGGAGAGTAATTGCCATTCGAACCTCCATTCGCGTTCAAGCCTGTAAAATGAAGTAAGTGCTCTTATTAATTATGGTCTCCATTTAGTGGATCATATAAAATTTTAATTTAAAGAAGATTTACCTTCTCGGAAAACAAAATTATGAAATTGATAAAGGTGAGTTTCATGCGACTAAAAAGTGTACTTGTTTCATGCAATAATAACTATAATTTGTTTTTATTACGCCGCGTAAGTATACCTTTGCCGCCTAATTCTCCTTCCACGGTGCATGCTTTTGTAAAGAAAAAAACATTGAGAACTGGGTATTGCCAATTTCTATAACTATCATTATACAATATCGCGTTCTTTTTTATATTTTTCTATATATAAGAGAGGGTATTAGAAGTTTAAAGTGATCAACCTACCTACTCGCGTTGTAAAGAGTGCATTCCCGGCCTTTTAAGGAAAGGTACGCTCTTTGTTTAATTCAGTTAATAGGTATTCTACTTAGATACGACAACCGAGAAGATTAACATTCTATCTTATTATTTTAAACGCATCAGTAAAATACTACAAGAAAAGTAAAGTATTTTTGAACAGACGGGTTTAATACAGTTAAAACTGTCTGGTAATATTCTTAGAAGATCAACAACAGAGAAGACTTGCATTAGGTATATCTTATTATTTTAAAGGCATCAGTAGAATAATGCAAGTAAAGCAAAGTATATTTGATCATGAGAAAAAACGTTATTTTAATGGCATCAGTGGAATACTGCAAGGAAGTAAAGTATTGTTGACCATGAGCAGCAGTACTATACACAGTATGGGTATAGTTAGGTTACCTTGCAACAAGCGCGTGGGCGGCGCGGCGGGCGCGGCGCAGCGCGGCGCCAGCAGCAGGTGGTAGAGCGCGAGGTACACGGCGGCCACCAGCAGCGCCAGCACGCCGAGCGCGCGGTACACGTCGCGGCTCGACTCTATGCTCTGTTCCAGCGATACCATGCCGCTTATTATAGCGCCGATACATCGCCCTAGATAGAATTATATTATTTTATTATTATTGTTCCCAATAGATTATATATTTATGTAACTGATTTATTTTCTGTGTTCTAACAATGCTTATTTTTATAGATGTGTAAATTAAATGGGAATAAGAATGTATATTGCCCGTGCATTTTCACAATTTACAAACATCAAATTATAGATAAAGTTAATTCACTTCACTAATATTTTTTTATATTTTATAATATTTATCTTACCTAAACAGAAATGTGCAATGACGGGTAAAGCTTGTCCGGTAGTCGTATATTTTTTTGGAACAAGATGTCTGAAGTATAGCACAGCGGTCACCCACACCAGGCTCAGGGTAAACACTTCAAACAACTCGCTTACTACCACCAAGGTGTAAGACGTGCTGTAAGCCAGGACTGAAATTAAAGATTTTGTTTTTAATATAAAATATATCAGACTTTCTTGCCGGTTCTTCTCTGTAGAAACTGCCTTCCGAACCGGTGGTAAATGTTTTGTAATACCATGACGATTCAAAAGTGTTACTTTATGTAGCCTAATTGAATAAAGATACTTTTGACTTTGACTTTGAAAAAATAAAACTCTCTTCAAACAACATATTCCACAATCCCGGTACCAGTGAGCGTAAGATATCTGATTGGCCTTAAATTGACGTCACTCAATTGTATTATTTGTGTTAAGTGTACAGGTAGTATGTTAGGTACATACAACATACTATTCATAGACCTTGAAAAGTTATAACTATGCGCAAATATATGCATAATTGCTATACCTACTTAATAAACTAGATAATTATGATACAAGCTATGCACCCAATAATCTGTTACTACATCTCCCACTTACTAGTGTAGCGGAGGCAATAGATCGCGAAAGCAGCGATGAACACATTGGAGTGGCCCACGTAGTCGACGAGCGCCTCGGCGCGCCACAGCGCCGGCACGGCCGGCAGCGCGCCCGCGCTCAGCAGCAAGCCCGCCTGCACGCTCGTGCCGTTCAGAGCTGATACCGTCCTGTAGATGGTAGGTACGTCCATCATTATTAATTGGATATTTGTTTGCCCTAAAAATAATATTATAAGTACTACCTACAATATACACCTGTAAAAAAACAACTTCCTCATTCATTCAGCAGTTTAAAAAGTTCAACCTGTCGTTCCCCAACTTAATTAGATCCACGTAGCTAATTTTAACCAATTTAAACAGTTTCACAAATTAACTGTTATTGTACAAGATATATTTGTTATAACTGATTTTGTCTTAAATAACTACACTATGGAATCGTGTATCCTTTATTGGAGTATGTATTGTTGTGAATAAATAAATTAATTTAGCAGCTGAAGTGTAAAAAGTCATATAAGCTGAATCTATATCTATTTTAAGTATCTGCATCTATAAAGTATTTTCGCACTTATATGCTAACCAAGGTAAGTAAGCGTCGATGCCGCTCCACAGCGTGCCGAGTAGGGCGAGCACGGCGCACAGCGCGGCGGTCTCGGCGCCGTAGCGTCGCACCGCGCTCATGGGCAGCGCCAGCACGCCCGTCGCCGTGTGCCACCACCACTCCGGTGTCGACAGCGGCATGTCGCTGAGGATGGCAACAAAAGTTTTAATTAAATTTATCTACATAAACTACCGCACTACTTAATTTACTCTTTAGTACTCTTACCAGATCTTAAATTGAAAAACATAAATTATGTTCGAAAAACATTGTCTGAATTCGCCTTCAAAACTTTCAAAAATTAATTTTTTACACACTGTATTAAAGAAATTTGAATTAAAACCAGTTTGTGTATTATGCTATTTTCTTACCTATCAATAATTAGAATCAAAGCACCAATCAGCATGAAGAGGGCGTGTAACAAGAAGGGCACTAGATACGGCGTTTCTGGCATCTCAGCTACAGCTAAGCCAGCGAGAGGCGGGAATATAGCTAGCCCCAGTGTTCCTGCTGCGAGTTGACGTCCCACGTCACCGCGACCCAGCGATGTTTCCCGAGTAGCGATTACACATGCCGCACCTAATAATGCTAGCGCTGCTGTTGGCCATATGTCTGCAAAAATTCTATCAACAAATACAATTATCAAGTCCATTGCTTTGTTATAAGGTCAAAAATAAGTCAGAAAAATATATCAGGGGAGAACGCTGAATTACCGAATAATAAAATAACTCCAGAACGTGTAAGAAGGATCGCCGACAACGAGTCTGCATTCCGCATCAGCAAGTACACCGTCTGGTTCGTCGTAGGGATCTAGTACTTGACAGCGGACGGCAGGCCTGCAATCCGCTTCCTCGATATTAGTACCTTCTAGCTTGTCAGCCGGTACCACACATCTTGATGGACCACCTGAAAACCATATTTACAAATTTCAATACCGTTACTAAAATTCAAGAGTATGGGGGCAGTTAATCATTTATTGAGAATAACGACAGTTTAATTCATTGAATTCAAAAACGTACCAAAAATAATTTATATACGGATACATTTTTTGTTTGTTCATACTTCATAGACATGAAGACTGTTCTTGTCTATCTACGACTATGAACATACGCGATGCGACGAGTTCTGTTCGGCTAATGTAAAATAACTAGGCTGATCTGAGAAGGATGGGATACAACCTTCTACTAAACTAATTTCAACTTACTTGTCCGATAAGTACACCAGTTGTTTTCGTCAGTGGAATTATCGTCGGGCATCTCAGGTGCGATCAACGAGAGCGGCACCCTCATCCTGCCAGCGTGTTGCATGTACACAAGACATTGTCCGTTGTAACACAGATGCGGTGGATTTACTTCGAAGTCAGGGCCGTCGTCCGGTTCTTCAGTAACTTGCGGTGCTGATGTCTGCAGTTTGTAGTTGTTAGTAAGTATAATTAGGTTCCAACTTCCAAGTCATATTCATATTGCATGCCTATGTAGGTAAATTGTGCAGAGCTTTATATTAAAACCTTGCTGTAACCATAATTAGTGCAATAAATATTTTCTATTCTATTCTATTCTTAATAATTAATCGAGTCAGTTTTTTTGAATGGTAATATATGAAGATAAGAACAATAGCAATACCAAAAACTTTCGGTGGGTGAAAGTGACTTAATGACATCCGTTGCAGTTGCACCAAAAATGTTTAAGTAGGCAAGTCTTTGTTGTCGTTTTAATATTCAAATTATATCCAATTTATATCGTATTTATTGTGTTGAAAATAAAGGCTTTATTCTGTATAAGAGATAAGTTTAAGTTGCGCATTTCGAAAGAGTAGTGTACCATTTTTAAAGAGCAAGGGATAAAGCATTGATTTTGAAAAGCACAATGAATTTCAATGAATTACCGTGGAGTTCGCAACACTGTTATAGAGAGGGCTCAGCGTGGTGGTGGTAGAAGTGGTGGTGAACGGCCGCATCACCCACGTCAGGTTTTCATCCGCGCAGCCGTATTCGCAAGCGCCCACCGCCAGCACTCCTGACTAGAATACATGTGACCTTATAAACATGGTGGTAAGGTGTAGTAATATTTCACAAAACGCATATTCATTAAATGCTAGTGTCTATAAATAGAAATATTGGACAACAGGAATAAAAACTAGTTTAATTTTATGAAGAAGGAGTTGAGTCGTTGTAGAATAAAATTTCTATATTTACTGAAGAAGATACATAATATGAATATGAGTAATATAATTAAAACTGTGATCAGATTGTTAAATTATAAATACCGTTAGATACTTAGGTACCTTTTCTCCATCCCATCGATTGCATCGCATACCCTCAGTACAAACTTCCTGCATGACATATCCTCCGTCAGCGTCACACATAAATAGAACTTGTGGTCTTCGCGCCTAAAAATACAATACAAATGTAAACATAACTTTGAATATTAAAAGGTAAAGAAGTAAGAAAATCCTTTATAAGTTGTATATACCTCATGTCGTTCAGTGTACGGCACGGCGAGAAGTAATGTATAAAATAAGGCACTCAGTATAAGGCACAAAGCTGTGACGATTCTCAGTAGCTTGCCAGATCCACTGGGACCAGCTCCTCCACCAGTAGAACCGCGGCCTACTGACAATCTATTAAAATAAAAACAAACATTAATATTGACAACAGTAAACAGTTCATAAAAGTGATATGTCTATCAAATGTTATAGGTTGATTAAATTAGGAACAACTCACTTATCTATAAGTGGTCCCAAGACAGCTGGACCTAATAACGCGATGCATGGCGTGACGGCAGATATAAGACGGGCTTCCCCTTTGTCCAATCCTATGGACAGCATATGTAGAGGGAGGAAAGGGTAAATGCATCCTATACCTGTTAAAGTAATAATTTAAGACAGTTAAAAACGAAATCTTATATTAAGTAATTTTTATTTATAAATGAAGTAAATTATCCACAACGTTAGATTTTGTTGGTACACGTTCAAGGCAATATACAAAGGTAATAGTCATCCTATGCATATCTACATTATAACCTACATATCGATATTCATATGTAGCAAATGTATCCTTATATGTAAAACAGGTTTTCGCACATGCGACTAAAATCAAATGCTTGCATCTGCGCACAATATACGGGCATTTTAAATAGTAGATCGTATTCCCGTACCCATTGTACTGCCATGGCCGGAGATAGAGGTGAATGGTCCTTAAATCATTCGGAACCATTGACGACCGACGCTCCTTATAAGGAAGCTTGCGAGTTGCGACACTGCTCGAGAGTAGATAACACGGACCAAAGGCTAGTTTTTATTGAAATCTCTCCTCAGGAACTCCGAACGTCGACATCGATGTCATATAGTCCGTTATTTTATAAAATTATAGATTGAAAAGTAATAAAAGATACACTGACCTGCTAAGAAGCAAAAGAGGACGCATTTTAACGTTATCAAGTTTTTATTAACGAGTTGCTTCATCTTGAATTTTTTTCTTACTTATTCAAGTGATGTTTTATTTAAGCATCATGTTCCTGAAAACAAAAGAAAATAAAATGTATTCTTAGATTCGATTTATGCAATTTTAGTAACCTTAAAGAGGCCACGGTCGTATTGTACGCCCACATTGACACCGGTTTTTTATAGGCGTTTACAATGAACGTTAATTTTAAAATGGTTACGCGAAATGACGTGATCCTCTGTCACATTACTGTGATCTCAGCCCTAGCCAGTATGAGACAATTATAATTTGAAATGCGTGGACAGCGTCAGTGTGCTATACTACTTTGTTGAAACATACATCAGCAGTAGCATGGAGTGTTAAAAATATGCACATTGCACGTTAGCCTATTGACCTCATTCTAGCTACCTTTATTTTAATGACCACAAACTATTTCCATGAACCATAAAAATTGCTTATTCGCTGATGTTGGAAACATCATTATTATAATGAATACATTTGAGTTTTATATCATTACAATTTCAGAGTTTTTAACAAAGTTTTTCAGTACAGGACCAGAAATTTTGTTTATTCAGAAGTCATAACGTACTTCGTTGCTATTTTCTCACCATCAATTACGTATCTACCTTATCATTACCTATAAGTAGATAGTTTACTATGAATGTGTTTGTTAGTAGTTTAGCATTTAGCTATCGAAAAAAAATTAAGCCGGGTCCGCATTGAATAGGATTGTGATGTCTGATTTACTGAATTTCATTATTTATATACAACGATTTAATCCAACTCACAAAACTATTTAAGCTGTTATAATTTTCGCTTAACGTAGGTAACGTGTATGCTCAATTCTCATGATGAATTTTTCAAAAATTTTAGAAAGTATTAAATTTCAAGCTAAATATAGTAACACTTTTGAATATGTACAGGAGGTTTGCAAATTTTTTTTAATTTTTTTCTACATCCAAGTAAATCTCATATTTCCGACTCTGAACTGTTTGGACGGATGGAGGTTTCAAGGTCACGTTCAAAAGTTTCAAGAGGTAAACTTCGGAAGTCAAAAAACAAATATAATGATTTTTTTTAACATAACAGGTTACATACAAATGAGGCGTAGCAGTCAGAATTAAACATAATAAAATAATTTTTAACAAAAAATAAACCGACTTCAAACTAAAAAGCAAAAAATAAATTTGCTTCCCACAAAGTAATACGCTATTTATAATTTATAGTTATTTTATAATTTAGACGTCGGTACCAAGTAAATGCTACAACAATCTATACAATATCGACTTAACCAAACAAACACTTATTGACTTCTAAATTATAAAATAAGTATTAAATCATTTCTATATACTCAATGAAAATGCGTATTACTTTGTGGGAAGCAAATTTATTTTTTGCTTTTTAGTTTGAAGTCGGTTTATTTTTTGTTAAAAATTATTTTATTTTACAATTTTAAGTGGTGGATCCATCAATGATGCTACTTGAATAAAGAAACGCCGGTCACTTGAGTCGGAAAGTGGTTGTAATTTCTTAAATACAGTAATTTGTTGAGGAATTCCTTCAACTGTCTCTGGTCTCTATCATCAGATTTACTGCAACCTTCATTATAACTCATACGGGTGCAAAGCTTTCATCGAAACAAATGAATTAAGTCCAAACACAAGGTAGCTACTGTATACCGTTGAGGAGTTCTTTACGCTATCCCACGTCTTCAGCATCAGACCCTTTATGGTAGTCACAACCCATCTAGATGTAAAGTCCTTATCAATACAAAATAATCAAGCCCAAACAGAATGTAGCTTCTGTATACCGTTGAGGAGTTCTTTACGCTATCCCACGTCTTCAGCATCAGACCCCTTATGGTAGTCACAACCCATTTAGATGTAAAGTCCTTATCAATACAAAATAATCAAGCCCAAACAGAATGTAGCTTCTGTATACCGTTGAGGAGTTCTTTACAGTATCCCACGTCTTCAGCATCAGACCCTTTATGGTAGTCACAACCCATCTAAATGTAAAGTCCTTATCAATACAAAATAATCAAGTCCAAACACAAGGTAGCTACTGTAAATCGTTGAGGATTTCCCTCGACTGTACCTTGGTTCCATCATCAGACCTACTCCCGACTTTTAAAATTAAAGTGTTTACATAAGAAACTTATTGAAAAACTTATAAACGCACTAGTCGCCCATACAATTTTTGAAAGTTCCCCTCGATTTCTCTGGTTTCCCATCATTAGATCCTGACTTCCTTAAAATGGGACCACCTCGGAATCATCATCTTTCCAACAAAAAAAAAATCATCAAAATCGGTTCATAAACGACGAAGTTATCGGGGAACATACATAAAAAAAAATATTATACATACAGACGAATTGACAACCTCCTCTTTTGAAGTCGGTTAAAAACGTTTTGTTCATAACTAGATTTTGCACTTTCTTATGCTAAAACTACCTACGTAATTTGTTTCAATGCACAAATTTCATAAGTTTTGTTTTGAAATGTAGTCTGATATATTCAATATGAGCTTTCCATATATAAATATCAAAGTGCACTTTTGACATCATTCTTGTGAGTAATTAAGAGTTAGTGATTCATCCTACTCCGTGTTTTATCCGCACCGGAAATTAATAAAACAATGCAGTACTAAAAGCTTTGTTTAACTTTCAGTAAAGTTTGATAAAATATACCTATTTTGAGTTTATTTACATCAATGTTCGGATAGCGTGACATGTGCAAGGCTTATTATCGTATATATGTCGTAATACTAAGAAACATTAATTCGTTCGTCTGACATTTTTGTGCTGGAATCGGGAGTGTGCGATGTCGTCACCGCTATAATCGGCGAAGGTCCGCGACATGCGTGACCGGCGACGATTCGTTACCAGCCAGTAAGGGCAGACCACACATTCGTATCACGTCATCGATTATGTACATTTATAAAACACTAGCGGACCGGGCCTTTCGGGGGACAAAATGTTAACAATCCTTTTTTTATATAGCCTATGACACTTAGCAATAATGTGGCTTTCTATTGGTGAAAGAATTTTTAAAATCGCTTCAGTAGATCCCGAGATCATCACCCCTTACAATTTAACAAACACTAAAACTCTACTTCTTTATAATATTAGTATAGATTAGCGATCCTCCCCGGCTTCGTTTGGATATTTTATGCATGTAATAAATTGATATGTGAGCTATCCTACCTTTTAAGTTGTATCAAACTGCACACGGTGTGCAAATTTAATCTAATATCGGTTCAGTAGTTTAAGAGTCAATCGCGGACAAACAACATGACACGTAAGTATATATGTACCTAATTATGTATATAGACTAGATTACTCCTTTGTGAACTCCATTTTATCTCACATTTCCAAGAAACAATATAACAAATAGTAACTAGTTATTTAAGGATTAATTAATCATCATTTCAGAGTATAAGAAGCGCATGGTTCCGATAAACAGGGGTCAATTGAATCAAGAATTGTTTAATATGCGATTGTAGCTGAGTACTTTGGTGTAAGCAGAAAATAGCCAATGTTATTTTGTTGCATGCCCATAACAATACAATGCAGAATCTACTCCGATTAAATACCATAGCTATGAGTAAACTTGCATCATTTGTGTTTATAACCAGAATACAATATCTTATTCTTTAGTTGCTCTTATATTTCATTACACATGGGCAATCAGGAACGCACGTACATACCGTATCTAGAGGTATAAGCTAACCTATTATTTTTCTATTATATACAAATAAGTCAACACCTTTTATCATATATCAATAGGCTATTAGTAGTTTATAAACTTGGCACGTAGACATTAGTTTTCGCGGCTCTTTATAAGCCTGTAACTATTAGATATTTATTTATTCATAATGATATTACGTACACGGCTTTGTGAATTTATCCAGAATTTTTTAGCTTCGTAAAGTATTTACAAAAAAAATAGTTGAAGATATGTTAAAGAAAACGATCCCACCAAACACATGAATCATCCAAAAGAGTCTGTTGAATTGCGCTATAAGGTTATATAGTTAGTTTTCTATTAAAATTGAGAAGCATAAAATACATCGATCTACATAATATCTAGGTAATCAAGTTCATTTATAGTCATTATACAACTAGCTGATGCTCGCGACTTGTCGGATCTATTTTTTTTATCATGTTATAGTGAGTCAATCTTAGAAGAGAGACATATACTATCGCGGACTTTTTTTTAGATCATTTAAAGAGGAATTATTCTTTCATACATATTA
Source organism: Eurema hecabe (assembly GCA_026213755.1). Taxonomy (NCBI): domain Eukaryota; kingdom Metazoa; phylum Arthropoda; class Insecta; order Lepidoptera; family Pieridae; genus Terias; species Terias hecabe. The sequence continues at coordinate 4,586,878 of JADANM010005989.1, read as the reverse complement.
TCTTTGTATCTTGAACTGTTTTCGTAGCTCACGCAGAGGAAGCCCTGAAAGATATTTTCCATTATATCCTCGCTAATAATTATTCAATTCGAACCAGTAGATCCTGAGATTAGCGTCTTCAAACAAACAAACTCTTCAGCTTTATATATTAAGTATGGATATAGAGTCCTTTAAAACTAAAGACACGCAATTGTGTATTGACCAACAGCGATAACCTTAGCTTTTATATATGATAATTTTTGACATTTAACATACCTCATACTTAAATGCTAGTGATCCTATAAAATATTTTTAACAATTGTTAGTTAATTAACTTAGTAATATTTGTATCAGTCTTATTATTATGCAATAAATTTTTCGCACTTGGAAATAGAACATCCCCATTTTTTACCTAAATCTTACCTTTATTTGATCGACAGTAGTATAAATATTTAATGTACGAAATAAACATACGTAACAACATTGATTTTTTCTAAATAAAGCTCCGACTTAAACAAAACTGGTACTTAATGATGATACTATTCGCCCCAGGGAAATAGGTACATTAAGGTTTCCACAAACATTATAGGAAAGATGCAAATGGCATTTAACTTTCATTAGTGGTTAAAGAAGGCACCCACTTTTATTCAACGATTAAGAGAGCACTATCACGACACGGTCCTAGCAACTAGGTCATCAGCACTGTCTCAAACTCAATGCTTTGTTTACCTTTGCGTGAAGAAAAAAAAACATACGTAGCATTCATGATAGATGTACGCAATTTAGTGTAAATTTATCTTTTCGAAACGCTCTTGTTATTTTATTTGCCAACTAGCACATGTCGTGGTCGTTTGCCTGTTTTATTATTAGTCACTACCGCTGTATGTATTGCTTTACTCGAATTCATATTACATTCTTCGAACGAAAATTAATCTTTACTCGGGCAACAGCCGCCGAAACTAGATTTTTGCGGCTTCCTTACAAATTCAATTAATGTGCTATAAAAACTACTTAAATCATTGTGATACCATATAATATAATGTCAATGAACTTTGTTTCAAAATAATACTAGGTAATAAAATATTGCTATAAAGTAGGAATGTTTGTATTTAAGAGGTTTTTACGTATGGTAATGGAAAACAGTTGAAGAAATATATTAGGTATGCCGGTGATATATTTGCATAAATTATGCATTACTTGAGGTATTCAGTTACTAACAATGAACGTATGATAAGACACATACGCTATGAATGATTTATAACAACTGATAATAGTTATATTAATAACATATCCCTTCGTTCACTACACAAAAGACAAAGTATGTTCAAAGAACTTACTTATATACTTGTTAAGATTTCGTATTAAAATGTGAAAAATCTTTAAATATTTACAATTATTAAAACTAACATACAATAATACTATACTAAAACAATTTTTGTGAATTTGTTAACTTTAATTTGGTAGTTATTTTAGAGTTTGTGTGAAAACAGTATCGGGTTTTACGTAGATGATATCGCGGAACACAACTTATATTACACATAAAAAAAATATATCTGTTTGTTTGGATGTAATTAACAGGATGCGAAAACACCGAGCCGACTTAATACAGAACTAGTTTTTTTTGTTTGTATTAATATTATTATCAGGAAATATCTAATTAATAGCATTGAAAAGGCTTCGAAAGAATAAGCCAATTTGATTTTATGCCGTTATGAATCTCCACTTTCGCCGGGTCACACACTAAATAAAATTTGATAACGGCAATGCGGTTAGTAAGTAACGTTCGGGAAACTAGTAATATAATCATTTTATAGATATGAGGAATTGAGGAGTCTACAAGGTATTAAGTATAATTATAAATCAATATAGTATTGTTTGAAGTTTTAGTTTATTTTAGCGAGAACGTAACAAGCAAGGAGTGGAGAGGAATAGCATTAACATAATTGGAGGTCGGCGGCGGTGGAACCGGTTTCCTGTCCCAAACATGAAAGCATGACGTCATCAATGACATCACTTTGCCATATGTATTAAAAATAATACCTAATAACTTTTTCAAATTCTGAATGATTCTCGATGTTGTCTGAAAAACCAACTTTGGCCTTGATGATACACATAGCATCCACCACCTTACGCCTCATATCCGTAGGTAATATAATTATTTTAAATATTTAGTTTAAAGATGACGTTTTTCTGATCATTTATAATAATTAAATAATTAGATTAATTAAAATTCCAAATATCACATACAATATATAAGCTAATTTAACTGAAAGCACGAAAGCGTTTACATAGAAATGACTTTCATAAACTTTTACGGTGTGATATTTAGGTCGCACGGCGCACCCAGGTTGCTGTCAGTTGCCACCCTCGTTTACAGGAGCACCACCCCGATATAACTATTGTTTGGGAATACGACATCTGTTATACATTTGTACACCTTGCGGTCAGACTTGCGTGAAATATTAATCGATACAATGTTCAAACGAGGGCTACGTACGTTACTTGAAGAATTTTCTTCTTATGTTTAGTCTAGCTTAAAAAGTTTACATTTATATCCAAACCTAATCTTTAAATAAGTACATAAAATGATCAGAGATACTTCTTGTTAAATAATAGTATGATACTCCGATAAAAAACTATATAAGCAATAGCAGTTTTTTTGTACTTGCCTCGATTCTTATGAGAAAAAACATGGACTAAATAGAAGGTGTTATTATTATAAGGTTCTAATTATCTTTCAGTTTTTTTTCTCCACTGACTGTAAGTACACTCATTCCTAGCATTCTATAGAATGCTACTTTAGTAGGTATCAAATAAATAAAGTTATACATGGTGTTAAATTTTTACAGTCAATTAGGATTTTAATATCTACACTTGTATAATTATTCATAAATGCCGAAAAAATCGAAATATTGTATATTCTTATTATAAATATAAGCACTCTACATTGGGTATACAAACCTTAAAACATTTAAATAAAAGTTTTTTAGACTTCACTTTGCACACAGTGTTTCACAAAACAAAACATTCTTCGAATAATATTATGGGAATTTAGTTTTATCGTATCGTTTAAAAAAATATACACAACACTTAAAATATTTGCAAAAATATCAGCGTTTTCTCGAACGTATTTTCCAAAAAATATGTTGTTTACATAAATAACTTTGAAAGTTTAAGAAAATACTATAAACACGGCCACATCACAGCACTGTGCGCATGAAACTATAAACTTGTCAGTCGTTATTCGTTTCTCGTTGCTCAGAAGTCAGAAATCGGAATAAAAACATAACGGTATGTGTTTGGATGCGCGGTTAGGAAATTGGTAGCGATATTATGCTTCGTAATACTGTCAGCGATATTTTTATGTAGTATAGGTAGTAATGATAACGTAAAAAGATATAGGCATGAGTATACGAAGAAATTTTGCCTATTTAAGTCTTAAGAAGACTATAGTAGTCTTCTAACGAATATAAAGGAATGTTATAACTGTATAGGTACTATGAAGGCCCGGAATATACAGCTCAGACTACATTATATTAATTTCATTGATAATTTTGTGAATGTGAAAAAAGTATTGTAAAATAAAAATACCCATGTAAATGTAACACATTTATTTACAAATAATGTTACTTAAATTAACGTCTATACTTATCAATAAAGCAAATATTTTATATACATCATCACAGAAATTAGGTTATAGCTAAGACCATGTCAAACAAAAACAAGGGGATGGAATAGACGCAACATTATTTTCATTAATGGCTATGTAACGTTGTGTACCGTTTACAATAAGGTCAAAAATACTTCGATCCAACGTAACAATTTCTACCAGTATAGTAATGAACTTTTCACAACTATTGTTTAATAGTATTATCTATTAATATTTTACCTATAATATTTATCTATTAAAATTGTTATTGGTTATACTATTGAGGTTTCGAAATTAAACCAACCGACATAAAACCCAAACATGAAAATCTTGTCTAAGCAATTGTACGAAAGCAGATCGCAGATTGTATAGTTTGTAGTTTGTACCTAACTAGTGGTCTCAATTTAAACACAATGCAGCAGGAAACAGTAACTTCATTATTATTTGCTTTACCTTCTGTCCAATAAAAACAGTTACCCTTCGCAGCCCCTTCTCATGTTGTGTTATGAGTAAACCTAGTTAAGATATATGTAGTATTCATCATGATACAGAGCTATGTTAATACCGTTCTTCACGAAAGTCGAAACCATGTAAAACCAAAACTATACCATACTATCAACTCGCTTGGATCATTCGCCTGGTTGCATTGACTGCTTTACATGGAATGTCTTTTCTAATTTCAAGAGAATAAAACTTTAAAGCTGCAATGAATTTTTTGAACAGCGTAATATATTTGAAAAATATTATGTGGTAATGTTGTTCTTATGTACATTAATTGGTAGTTCAAAATACTATACGTTTTTCACAGTGCATCATTTAAAACAAAATTACTCAATAAGTTAAATACTACATACACATTGAGGTAAGTTCAAGAACGAGCGTCGTTATACAATTTCAGGGTGTGATATATTTCAATTTTGTTCATTAAACACTCGCTCACTCACCTCACTCTTTCAGTAAGCGGATATAATCAGGAATACCTATTTGTCTATTTTTTTAATTTCTTATTGCTCAACTCGGCAATAATAACATATGGTTATAATAATTTATTATTTTAAGTATTGTTGTGTAATTATATCACAAGCTCCATGAATGACCTGTAAAGCTATGCCATAATCAAACATAAAGCCAAGAGGGAAGACATTTTATAAATGTCGCCTTTTTACAGAATCTCCAAGTCGCAGTGTCGAATTTGCGGGAACTTTTTCTGTAACAAACAAAATAAACACAATTCATAAGTACACGAAGAGGAATGCACATTCACTTTTCAATAGATAACATGGGCTAAATTCAGCTTCATAGAACGTATCTAAATTATTATATAGTTAGTGTGGGAAAGAGATAGCTAGCGTTTGTCGGTCAAATAACTGTATGAAGTCGAATTTAGAGCCAAAATTCTCTTTCTAAATTGGAACGTGCAATACATATTATCAAATTCGTGGCTAGATAGTGTACCAAACTAAACTTATGAATTGAAAATAATATTTAGACATTATCTATTGAATTTGATAAAATAATTTTTGCTAGTAATACGAGTATATCGTCGACTTTTTAGAAATGTTCCGTCAAATTTCTCAATTATAAACAGTTCTTATTTTACTTTTATTACCAAATAAATAAAGAAATGTTCATAGATCTACATACCCTCAACTTTAATTCTATCCTGTCTATTTCTCCGCCCAACATATCTACAATGTTTTCTCCATGTTTTAACAAAAACGCTTCTACATCATCAATTGTTTGAATTTTCTTCATATCCTATAATAAAAAAATGTATAAATAATTGTCAGTATATATCTTCAAATTTATTTATTTTTATTTGTACTTACTTCAAGGAGAGCATTTAAATCGTGTTTTTCTAAGTACGATCTTGTTAGAGCTCGGCCATCGAAATCAACTTCAGCCTGAAACAATAAATATAGATACGATACGATAAATAAATAACATCTATGGACTATGTGTATAGCATATTATGAATAGATTAAGAAAATATTGCTACTACTATGACACAGATAACATTTCTGATGTCTCACAATGTATTAGCCGGTTAAAATTTATTATGGCAAAAAATTCGCCATATATTATGTTATAGGCTATTATATATGTCAAAATATTAAAATCGAGAGCAGATCGAGAAAGATTTTGAGACAAACTAGCTAATAAAAAATGATTACCTTATATCTTATAAGATTGCTACCAATGTCAATCCCCTTCACGTCATGTATGGCTCGGATCATAAAGTCGCGCTCTAGGACACTGTTGATTTCATCTAGTTGCTCTTGACGAATAGACCTATAGATATGAAAATGGATGTGTTACTGTATTTTCTAATTACACTAATACTTTCAAAATTATTAATCAATAAGAACTTTAAAAGGGGTGATTAGTCTTGATCTAGTCTTGATCTTGATCTGGTCTGGGCCCTGAAAGTGTTGGTCAATAGTAAAGACAACTGTAAACACTAATATTCTGATTGTATATATGCTACCTTTCGAATAAACGTCTTAATCAAGCGCAATCGTTGATACAGCTTATCGAGTTATAGAGCTTTATTTACTTTAACAAAGAATCGGATCGAACATTGTAGTCGTGTTGCTCAAAAACTGTATCGAAACTAGTCAAAATCGACGTCGATTGTGTTCGGAGTTAGAGCTGCAGAACTCGGCGCAGTAGCGGTCTCTACATCCTACAATCGCACTAAAAGCATCTACACAGATGATTGAGACTTTAAGAATGCTGGTATAGTACGCGTCATTTATGTTTAGCGATTGACGAGAATAGCTGCGCATCGGTAGAATCGCGCTCGTAATTGTCGTATACGTGCGAGAAAGACAACACGACTGGGACAACCAATCAACGCTCGCGCACCCGACGATCAAGCAACCCGCGCGCCGCGCCGTTACCTCGATACCTTATTTTTGACTTCTGCGCAGGTTTCGTTCAGCGCTAAAGATTCGTGACGCGTACTATACTTGGTAGTGTAAGTTAGCCAACCGCGTACGGCTGCTAGCACGCGGCTAGTCGTATGGGTAGAGTGAAGACACGTGCCTGCCCACCAGCGCGCCCACGTTGCTCAGGATGATGAAGGAGGCCACGCCGCCCAGCAGCGTGCCCACCAGCAGGCAGCCCACGGCGTCGGGCAGCGGGCTGCCCGTGTACTGCGACAGCGCCATGCAGCCGCCCGCCACCACCACGCCCGCCACCGCCGCCGTGTCCTCGAACAGCACCACGTTCACTGAAGGGTCCGAGCTGCGCATCACTGCAACACGATTTAAGGAACACAGTATAAAATAGTGCAGTGGAATCTCAATATAACAAATATTCTTTATGTAAAGTAGTTCATTGAACTGAGGTTTGTTATGTTGACGTACCAATGGTCTAAAATTCGTTATAAAGAGTTTGTTCGCAAAAAATGTTCGCTATGTAAAGGTATATTTTACAATATACTTTACATGGACAATTAGAGGGGAATATGAAGAATTTGCTAAATCGAGGAAGTCGTTATATTGTGGTATGTTATATTAAGATTGTCTTGTATAATTTATGTTAAAATTGAAACATTAAATATAATATGCTACGTTAAATAATTATTACCATACTCATATAGTGACATATTGGCTTCTTTTGCTCCTTTTCTAATAGCGCTAAGGGCCACCATTAAAGTAGCGCCTTCAGAAACTACAGCGCCTCCGAGTACAAAATAAGCCTGAATAAAAATAAATATACGAATTTTTAATTATATTATTCTTGATATTAGACTTTTCATATTATTTCTTCACTTACCCAATAAAAATCGTGTAGTGGTTGTGGATCAAGTATTCCAGTAACTCCATGATAAAATGATAAGCCACAACCCACACAAAATATTCCCACTCCTGATATCAAAGATGACACATATCTCATGTTAGTGTAGCCATATGGATGATCAGGATCTGCAATCTAATTAGGTTTGGTAAGTCTCTATTTGAAGTAATACTATAGGGATAATAAAAGGTGTACATCATTTGTTCCATAATATATACAATTAAAAAGAAATCTTTAAAATTTGTATCAATTTTACATTACCTGAACAGATTTGTGAATTCCATATGCAAGGATTAACTGATTAACAGTGTCAGCTAAGGAATGTATGCATTCTGAAAACAAGCTATGTGATCCAGTATACAGCCAAGCACACAGCTTAAATAGAAAATTACATCCATTTCTAAAACAGAATAAAATATTATACCTTAATTACTATCCACTATCAGAAATCTACATGTAGTATTTTTTGTTTTCTAATTTACAGTAGTGAGATGACAAGATAATTTTAGAGGTCAAATGTTATTGTTAAAATTTAAATAAGGAATGATTTGTTTTGAACGTATTATGGTAAATAAGAAAAAAAATGTTTTTTATTACATTCCAATTGCAGTCAGTACAACCCGTCCTGAGACTGTTTTCAATCCCATTTCTTCCACACCATGTTTGAGACGCTTGTGGCCCATTTCCCTCCTATAGTTTCTCAGTCTTCTCTTAACAGTAAAAACATCTACAAATCACATTAAAATCCTCATAAACATTTTAAAAGTCCGTTTGATTTGTAATATGAATATGTTAGTCACATACAAAATATTTAAAATTTAATTTATCATGTTACCTTGTTCATATCTCCTTCTGTCTAATTCTCGTCTTAAGAGTTCCTTATCTAAGCTCTCTTTAGATCCCCATACCTACCAAAATCAAAATATTAATATAAAATATTACTCGAGATAATCAATTTTATCTTTTCCTTAAATCTTACTTCAATAGCTTTGGCTTCTACATCTTTGCGGTAATATACAGTAATAGGAGGTTCAGCTTCATAAGGGGAGCGACGAAGTACTTTAGGTAATGATTCTAGATCTGACTGTTTTAATAAGTATTCAGTCATAGCTCTCATTGGAGTTATGAAATTTCTTTCCGTATAAGATGCAGAAAAATCAATAAGTAGTCTTTTCTTTGCTGAAAAAACAAATATGTAATGAATTACGTAAAATAAAAAAACCTAAATGGTAAAAACAAAACTAGGTTACCAGGTGGTGTAACAGCCTTATTTATCGGACTTGAAGAAACATTTGATTCTTTAGATTTTTCAATAGTTACTTTTGTTACTTTGTTATCACTGTCTGTTTCAGTTTTTACAACAATATTTTCCAATCCTTTATTTTTAATACCCTTATCAGCTACTTTCGCTGCAACATTTTCCTTTACTTGTTGCTGTTGCGAATTTTTGGTTTCACTTTTGCTGCTGATTGATGCCGATGAATGAAAAAGTTTATTGCCATTTTGAGTAAATGCAATTGTTATATGAAGTTTACGACATGTTAAAAATCTAGAAGAACTGTTATTCAGAGCAGAAACACTTTTTATTAAATCGTATCGTCTACTTATGTTTCTACAAAAAACTGAGGTTGCACAAGGTATCATTGTTAAGTTTTTGAATTTACAAGCACTTATCGCATTATACAAGGAGTATTTCCCTTAATCTCCGATTGTGAATAACTAGAAGTATGTCGCTTTTTTATATAAATGTTAATATTTATTTATATTTATGAAGGACCTTTACTGCTAAAATATGTCATTTGTCAGCTGTCACAAATAATGTAATGACTTTAGGACACTGTCATTTTTAACCGACTTCAAAAAAGGAGGAGGTTCTCAATTCGTCTGTATGTATGGTATTTTTTTTTATGTATGTTCATCGATAACTTCGTCGTTTATGAACCGATTTTGATGATTCTTTTTTTGTTGGAAAGAGGATGTCTCCGAGGTGGTCCCATTTTAGGAAAGTCAGGATCTGATGATGGGAAACCAGAGAAATCGAGGGGAACTTTCAAAACTTGTATGAGCGACTAGTGCGTTTATAATTTTTTTCAATAAGAATCTTATAAAAACACTTTAATTTTAATAGTCTGGAGCAGGTCTGATGATGGAGCCAAAGTACAGTTGAGGGAAATCTTCAACGATTTACAGAAGCTACCTTGTATTTGGACTTGATTATTTTGTATTGATAAGGACTTTACATCTAGATGGGTTGTGACTACCATAAGGGGTCTGATACTGAAGACGTGGGATAGCGTAAAGAACTCCTCAATGGTAGAAGCTACCTTGTGTTTGGACTTAATTCATTTGTTTCGATGAAAGCTTTGCACCCGTAAAACAATGTGTGTTTGTTTGGTTAAATCGATATTGAATAGATTGTTGTAGCATTTACTTGGTACCGACTACTAAATTATAAAATAACTATTAAATCATTTCGATATACTAAATGCAAATGCGTATTACTTTATGGTAAGCAAATTTATTTTTTGCTAATTTAGTTTGAAGTCGGTTTATTTTTTGTTAAAAATTATTTTATATATATTTTTAAACAGATTCTGAGATATCAAGACGTATATTCACTCGTGTAGTTAAAATAAAATCTAAAGGGAGCTTAAAACGACACCATATATAAATTACTTTAATGATTATAGAATTTCTGATGGGCTTGGGACTTATGCAAATTTACAATATAAGTAATTAACATTTTACTATATGATCTGTTGAACAAACTTGGTTTTCTACTACAAAGTTAAAAGTACATCGTGGGAGTTTTGGCGGGAATCTTACGGCGTCTATTTCTAATCTCGATTGAATATTCCTTTTTTGGTGCATAAAGTGATTTAATGTTTGATTGTGATAGTGAATCATGCAGTAAACTAGCTGGCTGCAGGCAACTAGCGCCGTTCCGATTGCTCCAAGATTCGTCGAGGTTCTTCGTAAAGTTCTCTATCACTTTACGAAGGGCAGAACGAAACGACTCGACTAAAGACGACTTAATGACAATTTTACTTGACTCATATCGACTTTTATCTTGACCACGTTGCCTCTTATTACATTGACATTGGCAAAAAGCTAGACGCTAATGCCATAATATAAGAAAGAAAAGAAAAGTACATCGTGACTTTGTCATTTGTCAGTTGACAGTTATGCTTATCTGTGTGTTCGCGCCTCGCGGCTTTCGTTTCGGCTTGCAACCAACCAAGTCCAACCACTAACGGCTAACCTTGCACTGTGCTATTTCGCGACTATTTACTAATAATTTGTGCTGTTTGTATCATTAAAAATATACCTAATCTTCGAAAATTAAAGTTGTTGGAAGATTTCTCTGGAATACTAATAGTTTCAATATAAATATAATGCCTGCCAATAGTATTGAATGCTATTTTAATATGCAAGATGCCAAAAATAATTTTGACGCCATAAGGCCAGCGCCTGTATATTGCGAGGAATCCAATTATTTTACAAGTCAATGCCGAAATGTTCATATATCGACAAACTGTTATTATGGATTCCACGACCCAAGTAAAGGAACAGAAAACCTACAAGAGAACATAGATACGGAAATGCTTGACGTGACGAACAAAGCTGTCCAACCCGCCAAGTCATCGTTTAATGCAAATGAAAACAATGCAAGAAAACGAAGCGCTGACGATACCGAACGTCCGATAAGCAAACGTCTTCGACAAGGTAAGCTTACGTTATAATAAGTTTTGTATCTTCACTGAATAAAAGTTCTTAAACAGTATTTTTATACTATTAAATAAAATATTATACAAAAAAAAGTATACAATATGTAAACAATATGTTTAAAAAGGACTTTATTCAATCAAGTTTCAAAACAGGTATTTAGGACATATTTATACTATTAAATGATATCTTACATAATTAGTCTTATGAGGGTGGGAAGTCTTAACTTTTATAAAGTGTGGCTTGAATATATCTTTTTCTTTTATTTTGTTGCTATTTCAATTTAGTGTATAGTGCATAATATAACACTTATAGATTTAAGTGTGAAAAAATATGTTTAATCCTACATATAGACATGACATACATATTGTTCTTATATTAGAATAAACACCCATAATTATTATACCACATGTACTCTATATAATCTCTTATTATTCTGTAGGTTTTTTGTCTGTTTGTTGAATTGTTGTTCAAATTTTTTATCAAAGAAATTCATTTCCTACTCATAAGTGATGTATGATAAATTAGGTTATGAAAATTTGTATTTAATATAAATAATAATAGTTGTAGAAAGTAAGTTTCATATGAGATCAACAGCTTAAAGATTTGGAAGCCTTCACCCTGCAATAATTTTATTTTAATTTATATTTTATTGCAATTGTTTTCCAAAGTTTTTTTCAATTGTTATGATATAAAGCTTTAAGTATTTATATGTGACATTAAAATATTTTTATAAGAAAAAAAGGATCAAGTTGCAATCTATACAATTAGATTAAGTTATGATAATAGTTAAGTTAACATGCTAATTTACTTAGTATTTATATTAAATGTAAAATATATATTCAAACAGCTGCATAAGATATATATAGATTATAGATTGTTTAGGATTTGTTAGTTGTATTGTTTAGGAAATTGGTATCTGACTATTTGAAATAACTCACTTCCATTTTATTTTTATGCAGCTATTTAAGTATGTATGCATATGAATATACAGGATATTACTGTACTACTAGTACTACTAATTGCTCTCCAAACTATTGATTTAATTACAATTTCTTTGTTTTACCAACTGCCCCTTTTCATGTATTTCTGCTATAAATATATGTTAATATTTATAAAATAATGAATAATGGAAAAATCATGAAGATTTTCTGGTGACTGCAAATAGCTAATATTGTCTTGCTACTTTTTTTATTACCATTATAAAGTTATTGCGATCAGTACAATATAAAAGAGGAAAACATAAGTAAGAAGGAATTACTGCAATTGAATATTGTATTCATTGACATCATATTATTTTTAAAAGTTTACACATTTTGGCTTCCATTTGTGATTCAGGTTGACAGTATTACAGTATATTATCAGCAATTTTGTAATGCTTTGTGATGTGTTAATACTTAATTATTCTTAATCCTAGTGTTGTCACCTTAATTTATAAAAACAAGAATATGAGACATCAAGTAAAAATATTAGTATTATTATAAATTATAAATATAAAAAAATAATTTTCTTAAGATAGAGTATTTGTGTTATATTATCTAGATAAAGCAGCAGACTGAATTATAGATGCATCAGATGAGTTAGCAACAGAATCACTAAATGACAAATGATTAAATATATAAAACAAATGTCATTTTCCCCATAAACTTTAATTTGTTAGTATTATTATTATTTTAGTTTAAAATTTTGAGTCCTCACAATTTCTAAAAAAAGTGAATAATATTTATATCTAATCTGACAGACAACCCATCCTTGTCAGCCAGAGCCTAAATTATTTTAAATTTATAAAAGCAATGAATATAAAACATTAGAATCTTACTATTCAAAAGTTACAATAAGTTAAGGTGGCAGTTCTGATCTTTTTAGCTTCTTTACCTCAACTAAATATTAAGTAGTAACAGAAAATTTCACTTTTATACACTGCTTAAAAATAAAGTTGAAAAAGCAACAAAACAAATTAGACTTCCTACAGTAGACACAGAGGGCACACTATGACAGAATCCGATTTATTTCAGAAGTTATGGTGCCAACAACTTCCAACTTCAATCCATGTTTACTGCGCCCAACCCACAACAATCCAGATATTTCTCGTTGTCTCATGGTCCATATGATTTAAATTCAATTAAAGTTTAAAAGTAAAATAAAAAAGATCTAATATATTTAAAGTTATATTAATTTTATCTGCAGAAGTACAAAGAATGAAAAGTATTGAACCTGAGACACACGAGAATATGAAATTGGATTCAGAAGATTTACTGGCGACTCTTTATTGGCATTTACATGGCGGAAACTTTTATCAGTGTGTGTGATTTCCAAAAAAAAAATCTAAATAGTGATATAGAATAAGGCTAAAGGACTATAAGTTAAATGTCTGTACAATAAGATTTTTTAAGTATTATAATTTCCAAGGGATTTTCTAAATAAAGGTAAACTAGGAAAAGGGAGACTTTTTATTTAAAACAAAAATTATATTTAATTACTTTATTTGTGCTAAATAATAAATAATATAATTAATTACATATTATGTTATGTAGTGACAAGCATTTATGAGTGAATAAGAAAAATATAATTTAATAATTTATAGTAAAATCAGGTTGTAACACCAAATCTCTCCAGGTTAACCTGAAACAGCCGAAACATATTAATGTTTGTTTGTTATTTTTTTCTGTTGCAGGTGCTGTATGAAGAACTAATGAATTTTTATTTCAGGATCCACTCAAACATAAATGTTAACAAAATGGTTAGCTGTTTGAGTGTTTGTGAAATCATTGAAAAATATTAAATTCACCTTTCTATTTTTCAGATAATTCTTCCATATGCAGCCTTGTTGGCACACGGTCAAGTCCGAGCCATTCTGCTTCAGCCTTTAATGCAAATATAATATTACAACTTTACACACTGTACCTGCTGTGTAGATTCTTCTTACAAATATAATAAGTGTGAATTATTTTTTTGTTCTGTGATATTAAAGTACCTGATAATTGTAATATACTTATATTTATAATTAAAGATTGTTTTATTTTTGAGTCCCTTATAAGTGGTTATTCAGTGTCTCTTTTTAAAACTTCTCATTTCTTGATCTTAAGATATGGATTACTATAAATCTAATTATATTAAATAGTTATTACAAAGCCCATTAGGCATATTATGGTTATAAAAACCAATATGATCATCCTTTTTTTATCTCAAATGTTTTTTATGAAAGACTTATACTTAGTTAAGCTAATAAGCAAGGCTATGTGACATTAATTAATACTATATAGGCGATTTTTTAAATATTCTTTCAAGTGAAAATGCAAACCAAATATTTTGAAGTTTATTTGTTCCAAGTGTAAATAAATATACAAGTATAAAATTGCAAAAGTGTAATATTGTTAGACCGCTAGACCAGTAAATAAATTAGGAAATATTTAGTGTTACATGTTTGATTAAGTGGTTAGTTGTAATAATAAATTAATTGTTATTACGGTTAGCACAGTTCATTAGCGGCAGACATCTACAATAAAGTACATGTTGAATTACCTCGGTTGGAGTCACTTCGTCCGTATCAACGACATCAGGCAAAGCTTCGGCGTTACTACCGTTTTCTTCTTGTCTCGTTGAGGTATCTCCAACGTCAGAGGGACACGTCTGGTCCGCTTCGGCTAAGTCTCCATTATGCATATCTGAGCAACTTATCAAATCTGATTTTCTTTCTTGACTGTTATCATTAATATCAGCCGTGTCTATTTCCATATGGACGTGTCCAGGCCACATGTCATAAGGACATGCATTCATTTGGTGCATTCTGGTTTCGCTAGATCTATACAGATTAAATGAACCGGCGACGTCCTGCAAAACGGACGGCTCCGATATCTCGCTGTTGTGATGGGTGGACTCGTCTTCGTCATTGTTGCCGTCGAGCAAAACTGATATATTTTCTATCACGTCGCTAGAAACATCGCAGACTCTCGTACCCTCATATTTTAATAGAGAATCTAGAATTTTTTTACTCAGTTTATTATCAGCGGGATAGTTCGCGATAATTATATTAACTAGAGATTCTAGAAGGGCTGGGGTGAAAACTTCGTCACTTTTTAGCAAAAGGAAACGGACGATTCTATTATCAATCTGAACGGTCGAACATCCATTTTGGACGCACCCAGGAAAGTTCGCAGGCTCACCGGACGTAGTGGTGACCGCGTCAGCGTTAAAATCATCGTGTGTCGCTTCATTATGTTGATTTTCGCTAATCGAGCTGCACTGAGATAAGATGTTACGAATAGATTGCAAAACTCTCTGCCTCAATTGGTCGGAGCTTATGTATTTTAGTTCCTTGAACAACTGTATCAAAAAGTCCGGATGAGATTCGTTGACCCCAATCAGAGTGGTCACTTCCGAATATATGCTCTCCCGGAGCAGGTCGAAGAGTTTCGAGGTGGCCTTATCTTCGAATTCGCGACTGGTGGAAGCCAAGTTCGGATTAGGGCTAGAGTCGGACGCCTCGGACGCGCTCGCGACGTTTATGTTGCTCGCCGTAAAATCTTGCATGTTATAGTTTCGCCTATTTGCAGAATTTTTCGAGGGTAGCTTCGCCGACGACTTCTTTTTACCGTTCGTCGCGTTCAGATTGTTCGAATGCGACTGGATGATCTCCGGAATCGGGTTCGTTATGTTGAGATTTCTGAAGGCGGCGGCGGCGTCCTGCCGGTGGTTTGCGGCGGGCGGCTCGTCGGCGTGGCGCGGCTCGGAAGCGGGCTCGTCGTTGTTTTGGTTGACGTTGAGCACGTCGGGGGCGGACGAGAAGGAGAGAGAGCGTTCGTAGGCGACATTGGTGCGCGGGTGGCGCGAGGTGTGCGAGGTGTGCGGGGCGTGGGGGGCGGGCGGCTCGTCGGCGAGCGGCGCGGAGTTGCGCTTGGGCGTGACGCAGGGCGAGGCGGAGGAGGGCGTGTGGTGCAGCGCGTTGTGCGAGCGCGCCGCCAGCGGCTGCGGCGCCGCCGGGCCCGCGCCCAGGTGCCCGTCCGCGTTCGTCTTGCTGTTCGTGGACAGCAGGTTCTGACGAGAGTAACTGGAAACGTGCCACACGATAATATACAGCCTACGTAAACAATATATAATATAACACGTAACTCGAGATATTTACATATTCTATTGTTTATTGTTTTATCACAGAAACGGATAAGTTATATTTTATGCGAAAGTAAAATCTCGCATACACTTTCTTTTTTAGTGTGTTACTAGGATAATATTGGAAAAAATAAAATATATTTCATTAACACAAAAAAATCTTGTTAGAAAACGGGTGGAAAGTCAAAATATAACAAACAATAAAGCCAAGTTTATCACACAATTCTTACCCGTAATACTATATATAACTTCGGTAATAAATATAAAACTATGAACTAAATACTAATGTATATCTATCATATTTATTTAGCATCTGAAATAGAATAGTAAAAAAATATTAATATAATAGGTACTTAAATAACATCTACATATAAAACAATAAAAGTTTCAAAAGATACCTTCTGAAGTTATCCCAATAGTTATTAGCGCGGTTTCCAGGCGGGACTTGGTTATTCAAAGTATGGGAAGCCGTCTCTGTACGCCAACGCTCTTCCAACTGAAAATTCATATTTTTAAACATAGATGGAGTGATGTAGAGTTTTTGAAGGACGCCTTTGTCGGAGGATAACCTGTCTAATTTTATAATGATTGTGGTTATTTTGACTACTAATAATGAAAGTAAGTGACAGCAATAAAGGCCTATTTTATTTTGATTGATTTTAATAGGCCAGCTTGTATGCCCTCCCTTATACTAGCTGCGCCCCACGGTTTAACATTGACTTACACAAAAATCTCCCCTTTGAATCACTCTATCTGATAAAATACCGCATAAAAATTGGTTCTATATTTTTAAGATTTAAGCGCTATGTATGGACAGACAAAATAAAGCGACTTTGTTTTATACTATCCTAGTTTTCCAATTATAGCACTAGAGCGAACCATGCGGCATAACGTTGAATTCAACTACTAAGTAGTGCTTTCGATTGATGCTTGCAATTACATATGCAGTGGCAGAAAATTCAAAAATGTTTTTTCTCTAAGTTGACATTAATGGAAATGTCGCACTATGCTCTTAAATTGGAAAGCTATGCGTGTAATGAAGCGCGTCTCACATGGTTGAGCTGCTGCCGCAGGTGGTGTATGTCCCGCTGCTGCAGCAGCAGCTGCTGCCAGCACCACGCGCCCCACGCGCCGCACGAGCACCCGCACATCATGCCTATAACAATATCATTATGTTATCTGTATGTTTGGATATCATTTAATTACACTATTAATAACTCAGCTAACTTAGCTTAGAACCAGGAGAAGGACATATGATACTTTTTAGTTTTTATAAAGTTTCCTGGAATAATATTTATAAGTCAAAACATCAGTCGAATCACAAATAACTGTCAAACGTATTTTTTTCTGTAGTTTAGTATGGTTGTAAATTTGCTAATTTCAAATTTGTAAAGCCGGGTCGGCTAGAATTTTATACATTAAAAGTAACGCCTGTAAGAACTCCCTGAAGAAGTTCCCTTACCACCATAGGGCATCATCATGTTGAAGGGCATGGCGGGAGGGAACGACATCTGCGGCGTGCCCAATAGACGCTCCATTGTTTGCGAGTGGCTGTTCTGAGTGAACTGGTTCGTTCGCATATCCTGTACAACGAAACTAATATTATTTTAATCAGTTACTACAAGCACACCCCACGGGTATTACAAAAGGTTTTTTAAATAGGTCTATAATTTTATTAAATATTTGATTATGTCTGAACGCACGTAAAATATTTGTCAAACTTTAACAAAATAAAAAAAGGAATCAATTTTTTATTATAGATTTACTCCTGGTTTTTTTAGGTTATATTTATCGAATCGTTATCTACATTCTATAATTTGATGTAAGACTGGTTACCATATCGACTGGTTGAAAATTAAACGTACGATAATCATAAAATACTATTTTATTCTTCAACAATCAAACCTTTGGTCTTTATATGTGTTTAGATATAGATGATACCAGTTCCTGTATTATTAAAATGTTTGTGTATGTGTTTATGTAAATGTAAGTTTTCCACAAAAGAGCATTCTCATACCTGATTCGATTTAGAATTCCAGCAAGGTGGAGGCAAGTGTGCGTACGGCATATTGGCAGCATTCTCCGCTAAAATTGTTATTATGATAATAAGAATCAAACTATAAATAATAAAAACGTTTCCTACTATAATATTATAAATGTGAAAGTTTGTGAGAATATATGTTTGTTATACTTTCACGCAAAAACATCTGGACCGATTTGGTTGAAATTTAGTATGTAGATAGATGGCCTGTATAGGTAACACATAGGTTTCATAAAACCCGGTATTGCCACGGGAACGCGAACTACGCGGGTAAAACCGCGAGGCTTAGCTAGTTATAACTTATAAGAATGAATGGATGTTATCTTACAATTCGGCGTGGCTGGTGGCATCATATTAACGTTAGAATTCTCCACTCGACTTTCATGACGCAACGGAGCATTATTTTGTTGGGGTGTCTGCAATAAGAAGAGGTGATTAATTTTCTACGGACTAATATTATGTGTAACAGGTTTATTCCTTTGTAAGTCAATACGGAGTAATCATTTATATTTAACTTGCTGTAGCTATTATTAGAGACAGAGTTTGCTAAACTCATTCTAATTAGTAATCCCGACTTTTTTATGTATGTATAACAGAGCGCAATCATCGCCAACAAACTGTTATAGTTTGGCGATTTTTTTGAACTTGTTGTTGTGAAAGTTTTTTTTATGATAAATAAATATATAAATTGCTTAGGTGCGAATGAAACAGACAGATAGAGTGACTTCCGCCTTTACATGAATTATTAGTTCGATTTAGATTGTACTTACATTATTATCTTCAGAATGTCGATCAAGCGTCGGGCGTCTGCGTGCGCGGTTTCGTTGATTCGATTTACTTCGAGACATACTGAAAACAGACAAAAATTGCAACTGTATTAAACTCTTAAAGTTGTTTTTAGTTTAAATATCCAATAATCCAGTACTTTATAAATTACAGCTAATATTATTCTGTATAGCATTATGTATAAGGTAATTTTTATTGCTTTTTCGCATGACGAGCAATAATATTTTTAAATAGGTTTATCTAATTACTAGCGAACGATCAGAAATCGTTAAACCATTGTTAGTATGCTGCACTGTGGATTTATGTGAATATATCGCATTATATGTCACTTACAATTATTATTGCTAAAACTGACAATTATTAATCACAGGAATACAAAATGTTATGATTAGTATGGATTAATGTATTAGACGTGTTTAGTTTTATAGAAGTTTATAATAAAATATCATAATTTACTAAAATTACATTGATGAGATGCAACAAAATATGGCTGTTTAGCAATAGAAATATACAGTAAATTGTAAAATTATATAATAATAAATAGTGATCGCTACTAATACAAGTTCTTCAACGCGCTTATGATATTTATTCGAGACAGTATTTATTTTTACCATTGGGGCCAGTCCGTTATTAGACTCCTCCCTTTGTTTCAAGGGGGGTTACATCCCTTTCTCTATCTATTCATATATCCATAATAATAACAACATTTCTTAGATTTGTAAGATTGTGTTATTTATAAAATGTATGAATATTTAAGAAATTATACCTATCAGTATCACTGCAATATGCGCTGGCAATCTGCGAAGGCGCGGTGTTGATGGAGCGACTGCCCAGCGCGCTGTCTCCGCCGCCCTGATATACATATTTTTTATTAATTTAGCAACAATGATGTTATATTACATTTTATTGAAATCAGGGCTTATAACATGAGAATCACACAAAAAACACACAATAGTTGCAATATAGAATCGCTAAATTTGTGCCGTGCTCAACTATATAGCAGCTGAGCCGATTTAGGTAATTAATTTTTAGAAATATTGTTTGAAGTACTATGTAGGTTTAAAAAGGCGTTCTTGATTATATATATGACGGCGTCAACGATGGCTGAGCGATAGGGCCGTCATCATATTGGTTAGGTGGTACAGGGTTCTTTACGCGGATGGCGTAGAATATTAATGTAAACGTGGATTATAACTTCACTTCACTTCACTTGTTTGCAATAATTACAATTGCAATTAAATCACATCAGATCAGCGATAAACCGACAGATTCGTTTTGAAGGTGTGAACTGTACGGCGACCCGAATAAGAATGTCGACCTGATACCGAAAACCCTCTCTCTTAAATACGACTCGGTCCACGTGCCGCCATTACAATGACAACTGACATCTTGTTGTTCTACCCTCGTACTACAATAATCAAATCAGCAACTGAATATTTCGCGATATCGTTTTCCACGACATATAAGTACTTACACGGAAATTCTCAGTTTCCCTGGAGTTTTGTGAATCCATTTGCAAATGCTCCGAATGGGACTCTGCTTCTTCTGGTTCACTGAGAAGAATAAAGTTTTGTGTTAAATAATTATTTACAAGCATTAACTTTTAAAATGTTTAATAATAGGCAAGCAACAACATTTACCTATTGTAAGATTGGTTAGCCACGGACGCTGCGCGGGAGTCCGTTTGAACTTTCGGTACTTCGGCTGTAGTGTTTATTACCTAAAAGAAACAATATATAGTAATCAATATTTTTTTCATGAATATATCTTTCAACTTAACTATTTTTGCGGTCTCATAATAATAATTTAATTTTTTAAGCTTAATATCTCATTATAAAATTTATTTCTGTAGTAAATTAAAGCGGTTAATTTCATAAAAAAAAAACTAAAATGAGGGCTGTCGCAAGTTTTTAAAGTGTAGTCTCCCTTAAATTATATTATGAATCCTTTCTCACGCCTCCACATCATGTTATTTTGTAGGATGCGTACGCGCTGCGAGAGGAAGGAGCATGTGAGTGGGAGAGACACCTCCTTATTGAGCAGCGACTGCAGCTCGCGCTGTTTGTCTCTTTCCTTCTTTTCGGGAAAGGGTGAGGTGTATATGAGTAGAGGGTGCGGGATGCGGGGTACGGGGGAGACCTTTTCTTGTTGAGCAGTACTTCGAGCTCGCACTGCTTGGCGTTATCCTAGTTTCGGGCGAGGTTTCGGATGGAGGGGTGAGGGGTATGCGAGTGTGACGCGTCACCTGCTTGTTGAGCAGCGCCTCGAGCTCGCGCTGCTTGTCGGCGAGCAGCGCGCGCAGCTGCAGCTGGCGGCGCTCGGCGGGCCCGGGCGCGCGCACCACCTCCTCGTTCACTTTCTTCTGCTTGCGACGCGCTTCTATATATAACATAAAAGAAACCATTATATGTCGTGATAGTAAGTTACGTCAAGTATAGAGTTCGATAGATCAGCAGAGTCTGATCTATTAATAATATGTTTCAGTATGTATATATTTTTAAATTGTGTAAACGCACTGGTTAAAAATAACCAAAGTTCGCGATCTAGCTAGATACTTCTGAATGGTGGTTTTATAAAGTAGGATATTTCTTGAAGTGGTTAGTTTATGGACACATAAGAATAATTTTTAACTCAGAATTTATCAAAAATTATTAACAGTGAAAATCTTATAAGAAATATATTTCCCACGGCCGACTATTTTTTAGAGAAATATATTCAGGTCATATTTACCTTTGTTAGTTACAAGGTCTTTAATACGTGCTCGTTCGCCCATTATCTTCTCAGTTTCCATCCGCAGTTCCTGCGCTAATTCTTGCAACGAGTTAATGTTAGCCTCGTGTGCTGCACAAAAATAACATAAATTTTGCGGTGAACCTTACATTTATTCTGAAGTAAAATAGTATTATTTCAACATAATCTTTCAATTTAATTATTCAACACATTGACGTATATCTCTATACAATTAAGACAAGAAGTGAAAGTCAAATCCTTCTCCTCAAAGTTCACCAGCAGCGCGTTAATTAATTTGTATTCTCTTATTCAAAAAAAACACATGGGGGGCATGTTTGCCTCGCAGTTAGACTTAAAGACTATAAGAGTAGAATCAACTCACTCTGCAGGTGATGTTCCGCGGCGTGCGGGTGGACGTGCGGCTGTGCGGGTGGGTGCGGGTGCGGTTGCGGGTGCGGATGTGGTTGCTGGTGCGGGTGCGGGTGCGGTTGCGGATGCTGGTGCGGGTGCGCGTGCTGGTTGGTGAGCTTTCGGCGGTGCGGCAGCGGGTTGAGCACGCGGCACACGCTGCCGTCGCCCGACCAGCCGCCCACGCTGCCCTCGCATTCGGACTTGCTGCACGGAGGATATGCCACTTTAACACTCGCACATTTATATAAGTTACACTATGGAAATTTAATTCTTGTTGTACGAACACATTACATTATAGAAGTGGAAAGGCGTGAAAAAAATGAATGAAGAGATTTCGTTTTTTAGTATTTTTTGTAAGTTGAGAGGCAATTTTTCATAAATATTTAAATTAATTAAACTTACTTGTCATGGATATTATTAGAGTGTGTAGGCATGTGGAAGGAATCCTCGACGCCTGACAAATGATCTGTTTCAAATGTTTCGACGGACCTCATGAGATCTAAAACATTTTATTCATTTAGTATAGTGAGTTTATTTAAGATTATTAAACAATCGATTTGATATATAATAATTATAATGACAATAAACGACAGACAGAGTTTAGATACCTTTTGTTTTTTGTAAAGCTGTTTTAATCGCATTTATTTCCATTAACTTGAAGGGATCGTCATTCTTTATATTGACTCCTTGTTTGTTACCTAAAATAAAGCGTAAATAATGATATAATTATAAAGACTATGGAAATATAAACTCGTATTAAGTTGATTTTCATACATTTTCTAGATTGCTCATCGTCGCCACTATCTTCGCCCGAACTGGAGTAAGTGTTGTGAGATGGTGAGCCACGAGTTGCCATTTGCAATTTTTGGAACTCTGATACCTGAAAATAAATTGCATACAATTTTATTGACAGTATTATAACATGACGGTTTTAAGAGTACCCTTATTACCGCGTTAACACGATCGCGTTCAAAACGACATTCAACGGGCACAAGCACAAGCGTGTGAACGGGCTGTTCGACTGTTTGAAACTTTGAATGTACACGTGCGTGTGCTTGCCGTGAACCCGACGAGTGTCGGCTTTTTGGCACATTAAAGGATAAATGCGCGCGTATGTACAGCTTGTTTGGCGTGACCCCCCCCCCCTCCCCCTCAACGCAACACGCGTGTAAACCTATTAAAGCACACTAGCACAGAAATAAGACGCATCGCTTACCAAATTTTCCATATGCTGTTTTTTCATCTGCAATTCCCGTAGCTTAAGTTGAAGCACGCGGCTGCGTTCGTGCAGTATCCCTTCGTCTTCTTCTGCGTCACTGTCGCGCCCACCGCCTGCTGCCTCCTGTCAATATTATACCTAGGGTTGTAGTAGAATGTTTTTGTGTGTAGTGGAAAAACTGGACAGGATATTAAAAATTTAAGATACAAGAGAGATTATTAGTAATAAGTAAAGATGGTTGCAACCCATTTACTGGTGTAAAATACCTAACTTTTAAACTTGACAAGACATTATTAATCGCATTTCTGTTATCATGCATTAAAACTATAGGAATACCCATCAAGAAATTCAAAATAATAACTTTGATATATCGATATAAAATAAGCGAAGATGGTCGTTTTCCATAAGAGAATATTTAAAAAAAGTAACCTCGCTGCTGGCTACGTTATCGCGCGTGAGGTAGCGCTCGTCGCTGCGTGCGGAGTGCGCGGAGTGTGCGGAGTGCGCGGAGCGTGCGGAGTGCGAAGAGCGCGCGCGCTCCGCGTCCGTGTTGCTGGCGCGCTCCGCCGTCTGCGGCAGCGTCGTCGCCACGCCCACTTGGTTCGTCGCGTACATTCGGTTCGGGTGAATATAGTTCGCGTTGACGGACATGTTCTGCATTAAGCATATCTTATCAGCTATTTGTTATACATATAAAAATATGACCATTTTTGAGCAGGGAAGAACAGTTTTACATTAGAACCTAATTTAGGAGATTTTAGGTATTTTCCAATGATATAAAATCATTAAAAAAAATTTTACTTCATAATCTGTGCACCAATACTTTGTGCAAAACACACGTTCTTATAAAATTTTGTTTAAACAATTATTGGGGGTACAATTCTTCCACTAAATAATTTAGAACTTTATAAATATATTATATTCTTTACCTGTGACCCTGCAAAGTTTTCATGTGAAGTACTTGCATTTTGCATATCCTCATTTTGTCTTTGATTTAATTCTTCTAGTTGTTGTTTAGCTTCTTCCTATACAATAAATGAAAATTAATAAAATGTGATTGAGGCCATTAAAAAAACAGTTAATCTAAAAATATAATATAACCTGATATTTTATTAGCCTTTTTTGTTGTTGCTTCAAAGCAGTCAAACGCATCTGTGACATTTCCATTTTATTCTTAATTTCATTTTGCCATAATTCATTTTCACTGTATATTGATCCATTGCTTTGGACCGACACAGGCCGCACGACGACGTCTTGCTAATAATTTAACAGGTTAATATTAATAATTATTCAATAGAATTCAGATTTTCTAAATCTGTTTGCAAACACACATAAAACAGTTTTAATAGAAGGCAAATCTGAAATACATAATTTCTTTAACATAGCCTCTAATTCTGATATTTCTAGTATTAAACTCGACTACGTTGTTAGACTAAAAAACTCGTAAATATTATAAATTTAATTTTGTTTTAATTTATTCTAGCCAAAAACCTTTTATTACATTCTACGTTAGTATAACGTCGATATTTTAATTTAATTATTTTTTGAGCTATACACAGGGTTATAATAAATAAAATAAAAATAAATATTAAGGGTCGTGTTAGGTTCTATTTTAGTGAATCAGAAATATATGTAATATAATGTATGAATGAGGTGTGTTATTCATTGAAGTTAAAAAAAGTGATAACATTCACACGATACATGCTCTCAACAACATTGACACACATTGGTACTATTTTCCACACACCGAAACATCCTCATTATTATTAGCATCTTTAGTCATACTTTTCATCTCTTCTATTAATGACATTTTCTGAGCACAAGATATTATATTCTTTCTCAAAATTTCATTTAATCTTTCATCATCATTTTTAGCATCTGTTTCTTCACAAGGAATTGTTTCTATTTCTTTAATTTCAACTACACTCTGAGCATCAGAAGTGCTTTCTTCAGTCGAATTATTTTGGGACGAATTTGTGTCTGATTCATTGTTGACCTTTTGGTTAGATATCGTCTTATTCAATTGTTCATTTTCTATATTGCTCACTTTCTTTAAATTGCTATTATTTGATAAACCTTCATTGTTATCTTTCACAATGCTGGGTGTATCCTGAGATTGTAGGACTGAATCAGGAACAGTTTCCGTGATGTTCTGATTATTTTCAAATTCTTTCACTGGTTGATTCGTATCATCTTCCAAAGCATGTAAAGTATCTGAAGTCTTTTCTAATAGTAGTGATTCTAATTTACTTTCACTTTCTTTTAATTTCATGATCATTTCAAGAAGTTCATCATACTCCTCTTTAGTGTGCTCAATGAAAGCCTATATTAAAATGTTATTAATTTCTTTACATAAATATATAAATATTTATAAATACATAGACAACTACAATTTACCCTGCTTTAAATCAAATCATTTAAAGGATCAATGAATATAAATTGCGTACCTCATCCTCAGAATTACGCATAGTGTCAACAAGAGATGATGTTACTCTAATGTATTCCCTGATTTGTCCAAGTCTTCTTTCAACAGAGGCGGCGTCTGGGCATGCAGCGACAATTGCTTCACCTAAAGCTCTAGCCGACTCTCTATGGGCCTGGTATTAAGAGTTCATGGTGTTCATCAGTTTATATGGTTATGGATAAGGATAAAAAAATTACACATATACAGAGTGAAAAAGATTTAACGCCGAAAATTTTGATGGTTCATTCAGACAATAAAGCATTAAAACTAGGTTTTGAATTTAGTACACATAGATCATGTTTAATAACTTTTTAGATCCGTTATAAATAAAATAAAATAAATAAAAAGCTTTTACTTCCATACCCTTAATCTTTCAGAGGAGGACATTTCAGAGGTTGTTAGAATATTATTGTTAGTAATAGTTGCAGTTAAGTTATTTTTAGATCCGTTAAGTGTACTCTAATAGTGTTATGCAGTAATTTATTATTTACGTACATATTTACATATATAAAGCCATGAAACAAAATTGAAAAGTACATCAATGTATTTTAAACATTTTGTCGCTCGCGGTCAATGCAACCCTCGCGGGCGTGCGTCAAATGAACGCAGTGCGTCGGTAATGCTGGTCGGGAACTAATATGAAGTTCATATTAGTTAGTTCATATTATGAACTATCGAGGAATTAATATAATATAGGGTACCATCTATGGTTTCAGTTTTCGGACTTAAGACTTTTTCACGTTGTATGTGCTAGCTAAAATTCTGCATAATAATGTTGAACATAATTACTTTTTATGAAAGCTACTACCAACATAAAAAGTTCTATTCCAAGTTTTATTTAAAGAACTTGTATTAAAACTTTTATGTTGCTACTACAGTTCAGCTAAAATAAAATAAATGAGTATCCTTATTTTATCCATCTTACAAACTGAATATATTAATAACATAATTCTATGTGTCTCTTGCATATTCTGATAACTGAGGATGATATGGATGAAATTTTTAACTTACATGATTATTCTCATTGATGTTACTGAAACTTCCTTGTCCCTGATCATACATATTGTTCATCAGATTAATGGCTTTTGTACCCAGTCGACTACTAGATGCAGCTGATGCTGTGTTATTATTAGTATTGTTGTTGCCTTCGAAAGTATTACGGTTGGAATTGAGGTTTCTTGTGAGATTCTTCCTATTTTGATTTGGAATCTAAAAGTTTAATTTTAGTTAATGGAGGAAAAAATATCCAAATGGCAAATAAATAAAATGCTTACATTATAGGACTGTGACATATTCCCAACAATATTTGGTGTTGTAGGATTAACTATCATCACAGCAGCTGCAGCATGATTTGAATGTGCAATCAAGCCTAGCAAGAAAAAAATAATATTTCAGATTAAAGTTTGATGTACACATTAAATAATTTATATTTTATTTATATTTCTTGTACCATTTTGTTGTTGATGAGGATAAGGATGTAAAGAGTGTGACCCAATTGAACTTGTATCGTCTGGAATTTGATCTCTATCCCCAGAGAGTTGTTCTCGGTTCTGAACTGTAAGAGGAAGTGCTCTCGGCTGAGGCCTCACTGGGACAAATCTTCCAAAACCACTCTCAAAAGTTACTGAATTATCTGCAGTAATAAAAAAACACATCCATACAAATTTAAATTATAATTTTCTTTTGTAATTTAGTAAAATTTGTAAGTTGGTTGCAATGGAGCATTGAGAAATTATGGTAAAACAGCATTATCTATACAAAAATAATGAAATTAGTAATTTGATATGGTATTAAAATAATTGACTTACCGAGATCAACTAGCTCTTGGTCTGATGTGTTATTAGTTTGTTTTCGAGGCTGATTACAATTACTTCTAGGATTGTATTCTGACACTGGCACCCAATCCAATGAGGTCTAAAAATTTGCTCTTATAAAACACCACAATATTTTTACAAGTATATGATGTCGTGTTCAACTGTGGCTTTCGTATGAAGCTACCTTATACCTTTTTTTTGCGAATTTTAGAAAGACAAGCACCCATATGTACTGTCTTTGCAACTAACTTATTTTAATTTCATTAAATTATTAATAGGTTTAAAAGAATTTTTATTATTAATGTCTAACTAGCACACCACAATATCTTGGCATAAAGCCAAGAATGAGTCTAGAACTGGTTCTAAAAATAAATTATATTCACGAGAAACTCTAAACATCTCATTTGTTGGGAATCGCCAGAGGGATAGGAGTTTAATGTGAAAGGAAACTGGTACTAGTTGCATTTTGTCTTTTAAGAATATTGTAAACTGTTGTAATATTTAAATTATAAGCAATACAAAACAGAAATGAGTAGTACCGTCACTAAATTCGATGCCATGTCTCGTCTTGTGGGAGTCACAGCTTCCTGGGGAACATTGCAATTGTTGCGCACTTTAGTTTTAGGAATTGTACCCGTGTGTCCTGGTTGTCGATCTTTGTTACCAGGAGCCATAGTTAAGATATGACTGTTTTATATTTTAATAGGAACTTTTATCATAAGTGGATTTATTTTTGTCATGGTTTATTTAACGTTGAGAGAGCATCAGCCAGGAATAACAATGTATAGTATTTTGTGTTTTTTTAGCTAAATATACAAAGTAAAGTGAAATTTTCTATATTCTCTGAATACTAGTTTCTTTATTCCTATGGCAGAGGACTGAAAAGCAGACAGCGGAGTGCGGAGTGCGGACTGCGGACGCAAACGATTGCCAAATCAATTTATCAATCACACTGACATTGACATTATTTGACAGACTTATTTATTAAATATAGTACATAAATCGCGATACCTACCAATAATAACATTGATAATTCTATTTTTTCCATCCCAGAGCATAGTGCGATATCAAGTTGAAGAAAAACATTTGCTAATTTTCTGCTACTGCACATGTAATTACACGCATCCAGCGAAAATACTACTTAGTACTTTCGAGAGTTCTCGATATATGAATGACGAAAGATGTAGTTGAAACATAAAAACTTTTAAAATTCCTTATATGAAAAACTAGCCTAGTTTTTCAATAATAGCATTATTCCGTATTATGCGGAATAATGCTTAACGTTGAATCTTTTAAATACATCTTTCTTTATTTATATATCGTGAACTCTCAAAAGTACTATTAAAGTAGTGCTTTCGCTCGGTGCATGCAATTATATGTGCAATGGAAGAAAATGAACAAAAAATGTTATTCTTTAATTTGACTGTGATCGAAACGTCGCACTATACTTTGTAATTGAAAAACTAGGTAGGAATTTAATCCAGAGAATTGAGCGATTACTTTAGACATATTTTTATCATGTCTATAAACTTTACAATGGAGGTTTCCCTAAAATACAACATTATCTGTATTTTTCTGAATGATCAATGAAACCAGGTTTCACTGTATATCAAAATTATTTCCTAATAAATACTAAATAAGTACTTCAGTTCTACAAGTACATACTATTCTAATCCTTACAAAAATACACTCTCTTAATAATAATTATCCTAATAATACATCTTTACACAAATAAAATAACAACAATATTCAAATAATAATTTATTTGATACAAAATATAACAACTCCCTTATACTACTACTAAATTTGAGATAATAGGTCACAATTATAAAATATTTTAGCTGAAAGATCAGGGCATTAACACAGATGTGTTAAAAAGCCATCCAGAAATTATGATAAAATTTTCTTATATTATAATAAACTTAGGCATAAAAACATGGATGGATTTTATTATAAAATACAACCTACTTACATCATCAACTTATTTTATTTTGGCATAAATGCAGATTAAAAAGGCATTTTATATATATATTTGCAATGTAGCTTTAAATAGATTAAGGAAATTAATTGAATCAGCGCATAATATTTGGCTTCAGCAGCGACCCAAATAGTCTTATAACAACAGTTCTTTCAAGCTGTTTTTATAACTTTAATGATTTCTATTCTCGAAGTTTACATCCAAGAACGCTTTTAGTTTCGTCATGGCCATCCTCAATCTACAACTCATACGATTAAAGACCCAGCTAACAAAATAAACATTACATTGATATGTGTATTTATCACGTCGACTGTTAAAGCAAAATCATGAAAAATCTTGGAAGTACTATCCCGGCAAATAAAGGGCAATGCCTTTTTTATAATTCATGGTATCTTCAAGGTATTAAAAAAAACTTGGATTGTAGTTTAAGCTCTTCTATGACCATACATGCACTTGGCTAATTTCCAATACACAATTTTTTCTAATGCATTTTAACATGAAATAAGATTGCGCTTAAAAAATATAAACTTTAACTAGAAAGCAATATTTCAATAAACTATAATAACAAAAATAGGGTTGCTCAACATGGGTTTTTATAACTGTATAGCAAAGTAATAAAATAATGGATTATTAATTGCAATAATTAAAACATATATCTATAACATAAGCAAATCTCAGAGGTTTACAGGGGAATTAAGAATTAATAATTATCATTTATATTATACTTATTACTTTTGCTTTGATTTTTGTGTACATATTTCTAATAATCATGATCAGGCAATTATTGAGTTTATGTTTGCTGTGCCATATTTATTTAATACACATATAAATTCAATATCATTACTTTTTCATACTGCAATACAATCATTATCACTTTGTAGAGCTCTTTATGTAAAATATACATGATATGTATTGTTTATTTTTAAATTTATACAGCCTTTTTAACCTGAGGCAGACATAAATTATAATGAGCCGTTTTATTCCAAAATTCTGCTCCTTTCCACCCACACCAACCTTTTGAGAGAACCGTTTGAATATCATCGGCTCCAGTGTAATGTGGATCAAGGATTAAATAGCGTGTTTCATTTTTTTCCTCATTATATTCTACTCCAATAATGGTATGGGCTAGAACACCTCCACCTGGAATATAATATGTTTCTTGTAAAATTTTATTTTTTAAAGACTAAGTAAACATAGACTTATAACATCAAGAATAATTTAGATCACTACAAACTATAAATTTGTTGTCTGTCTGTCTCTTTGTTTACCATGATCTTGTTGCTTATCTTTTAATAGATATATAATATTTAAGAGAAAGTAACTTTTTCATGATACATTCAATCGCGATATTTTAACTAAAACTTACACTACACTATTTTAACACTATGATATTAATGTTTAGGTTTTAAAAACTATTTTACTGAAATTTAAGTAGAATTCTAATTAAAGAAGAATTACCAATCATGATAGGACTTCCATGTTGTACAAAATGGTGTATTAATTCTGGTGTAAAACCCTGTAGTTCTGCACCTGTATTTGCAAACAATATCCTTGATTGCACACCAAGTAACGTATCTAAACAGAACATTACTTCTGTGGATCCAATCCATTGCTTAGATCCTAAGAAAGAAGACGGTTTGTCACCAATTTTGACAAGGCACTGTTGTATTTCTTTGTGACCTGGTACATCTACCACACTATATCCTTGATACCTGTAAGATCATTTTTATATTAGTTTTTATATATGAATGGAGAATTAACCTAATTGAATTAAATTAAAATCTTAATGGGAAATAAAAGGGAAAAATATATAGGCACATTGTAATTCCCCATACATGTAGCCAAAAGGGATATTACAATATTTTTATTGTTAAGTAAAAATATTTCAACTAAATAATATGTTATTTGAACTTACTTAAACCAAGAAAATATAGTTTGCATAGAACGGTATGCACAGCCCCAACCATCGTCATTGAAGTTATCTTGCATATAGTGGTAATAGGTATATTTTCCTCGAACTAAGGCTGTTTTTACATTAGGCTTGTTTTGTGCTGGAATGGCTTCATGGGGGTTGATAAGTTTGGCACTGTTAAACACATATGCATTTCCTCGTCGGAATATAGGTCTATCTTGTGGTAGTGCTAATTCATCATGTAATACTTTCCTTTCTTTCTCTAGAATTAAATTTTAGTCATAAAATAAATAGCAATTGGAAATTAATTCAAATCTATATTTATTGTTTAAAAATTGCTTACCCATACTTTCGTCTGGTATTCCTTTAGGCATTATTCTTGTAATAAAATGTCCTATTTCTGGTGGGAGATAGTGAAAAGTTTCTGGTAACCGCAATCCAGCACCATCACCAATACCTTCTTGACCTAAACCATTGTTATATTATATAATTGTAATCCTTGAACTTTATATTTTTTACTTCTTTTATATAAATTTCAAATTAATATAAAGTCATGGCTATAAAAATTAGGTTTATACTTTACCTAACTGTTCAATGAGAACACTTTCCAATAATCTAAGGGAACGACAAGCAGCTTCAACTAGTACATTGTATAATTCTGACAATTTTGTGTTGCGATGAATCATGGCCAGTGTGTCAATTCTTAAAGGCATACTGATGCAAAATGCAGCTGAAAAGAAACTCAAATGTTATAAGAAAATTATAGCAACTAAATCTATTTATATGTTACTACTATAACTGCTGCTTACGTTTTCTTTGTGTGGTCATCATTTTGACAGCAGTTTTTACAAGTTTATCAGATAAAATATCTTTTGTTGCCTTCATTACTAGACTAACAGGCAAAACTTCCTAAAATATGAAAATTAAGTTAATTTTGGAATAACATGTAAACAATCAAAACCAGAATTGTAACTAGAGTCATACCACATTATTAATGGTATATTTCTTTTTCTTTGAAGATTGTTCAGGATTCATTGAATCCAGAAGCTCTCCGATGTTAGCTTCGTTATTTGTTCCAGTCACTCCAACATCAGATGCTACTCCAAACAAGTAAACCGATGTACCATTTATTTGAAAGGATACTTGACCTGAAGCAATCTGTAAATTCACACAGTAAATATAAAATAACATATAGAAATCTTTTTCTTATTATATTAAGACCAGCTGTTGCTCGCGACTTCATCCCTGTTGTTTGTTTGTCCATTATTTCTTCACTCCTATTAGTCGCAGCGAGATGCTATGTAGCCAAAAGCCTTCCTCGATAAATTGTCTATTCAATAAAAAAGAATTTTTCAATTTGAACCAGTAGTTCCTGAGATTAGCGCATTCAAACAAACAAACAAACAAACTCTTCAGCTTTATATATTAGTATAGATTGAGAAATAATATTTCTATTTAGTAGTAATATTTGTTTGGTTTATTTTATCTTTACTTCAAACTAATATCCTCACATAACTTTCAACAATTTTGTCTCTCATCATCCTAAGGCAAATTTCAAATATACTAGTCAAAGACAGGCTAGCCTCTAACACTAGTGATGCTAAAAAATTGACTAGAGAATGTTGTATACATTTGAATTAAATCAATTCAGTATTTAAACTTAATTAAGTATACATAAGTGAGTTTCATCAAACATTTTTTAAAACTTTTTTTATACCTTTTTTCTTTTGTTTTGCAAAATATTTTTCACTCCTGGTATAGTAGCCTCACATGTTAGGGGTAATATTGTATTCAGCCTAACATGGAGGAATTGTTTCCACATTTCATCTGATTCAAATATCTCATACTTTGTTTCTTCAAATTTATCATGTACTAGAAAATGTGCTTTCATTACTTTATCTTTTCCAATTATTATAAATAATGGGTTGTCTGTTATATCAATGTCCTGAAAGCAAAAATGCAATCATTATTATTGTTGTTTATTAAGGGTACATTACATTCTTCAATTGAGTTTATTAGTCAAATCGCTTCTTTTATATAAAAAGTATTAAATAAGTAGCTGTATGCAATTTTTACCATCTAAGCAATTTTAATGGTTCTACAGCCAAATGGCATAAAAGGAACATTTATGAATTTATCATGTCATTCCATCCATCCATTGGTGCATATGTCAAATTCACTTTTTTAAAAGAAAAGTAAAAAAAAAAACAATTATGCCGAAACTTGGAAATTACGTGTGTAGTATCCACAGAGAAATCTTCAAAAAATATACTAAAAACAGCTTTGAATGAGACCTAATAATTTTTATGTCTGTTTTTAAAACATAAATCATAGTCACAACAATCTTCAAGAACTATATACTACTTATATAATGTAACTTGCTTCTACAGAACTGAATTGGCGAGTCCTATCTCGTACTTGGCTGCTTTTAAATAACATATCATATTAGTACTTTTAATGCAGTTGTTTTACCTGCAATATTTCTTTTGGTTTACTCTCTACATTAGCTATATCATTGAATTTTACAACACCACACAATTCAATTTCGGCAGGCAGAGTTAAAAGAAGTTGACTATAGGATTTCTTTTCATTGTTAAATAATTCTATACTTAATCCGACGACAAGCAGAGTGCCATCGTACATAAGTCCGTACAAGCATCCTGTACTCTCATATGTTTCTATATTCGATAACCTCTGAAAACAATACAATAATAAGGTTGTAATTATTATATTTATTTTAAAATATAATATAAAATTAACAGGAAATTCACTAAAAATGTTTAACACGATGATGACGTATATACAAATCAAATCCTCACAGTGGAAGACCTTTCTACGAAATATTTTAACGATTATTTGCAACAATAAAATAAAAAAGTTCGAAGCCTTTTTATAAAAATATTTACCTCAATAACATATTTTGATATTTTCAGACGTGGTGACATCTTTTCAAATGTTGATGTCTGACGACGTAAATAGATGTTAGAACTTAGAAAATAGAAATTGACAGTTGACTATTAATTGACTTTGGCATATTTGGTATATTGCCAGTGGAAAAATATGTAAACCTTGCTTTTATTTGCGACGTTTTTGATTTTTGTTTCTTTTCCAAGACCGTAATGTTACCTAAATTACGTAGGTAGGTAGTATGTACTTATTTTGCAGTTTAATGTTTGTTTTAACTGCTCACTGTTTCTACAAATACAATTTTGCGACCATGATATCGCAAATTTGTTTATAATTTTTCTGTGAAAATATTTAATTTAGAACTTTTTTGTCTACTTCGTACTTTGAAGTTTGAATCATATTGAATGTCAAAAAACTGAACACAGTAGATTGTGGAAAAAAGTTATGAAGTTTTCGAAGTACCGTCTTGTTATTAAATTATTCTAAATGTTAGAATCCAGAATAAACAATAATGAACTAGTAACTACTTGAATATAAAATAAATATGGAAGAAGGAACGGTATATTGTGATAAAACTGTTTTGTTAAATTCGACTTCTATGTCTGACGTTCCTCGTATAAATCAAAAACAAAAGAATATCTTGAAGTTTGGATTCTCATGGAACAATAGATTCAAATTTGGAATATTAATCGTAATTGTTTTAATTTATTCAGTCATGTTTATAAGAAGATTAGTTTTAGAAGAAAAAAGGTTAAAAAATATTAACATTATGATAAGAAAAATGAAACCTATTATTGCTTCACTTTATGAACTGGACCAAAAAGTAGCCAGAGGAGTCCAAGAAGTAATAAAATCGAGTATGTTAGAACAAAGAAACCTTAACAATACTACACCGAATATGTGAATATTACTTAACTATTAGTTTGGAACTTTATCAAATAAAGAACAGAATGTATAATACACATTTACTTTAAACATACTTCACCTCCAAAATTAGGCTTTATATTAGATCAGATGTTCAATTTAAACACAATCTGTCATTGTTTCTTAAGTCATAAAGCTTTTCATAAGTATATCATTAACTATTGAGCACACATTAAAGTTGATATTTTACTTTACTTTAAAATAAGATGTACAAAAAGATTAATTTACTTCTATTTATTTACTCAGTTTATTATCATTGTGTATACATGTGTTGATTAGTTCTTCTACAAGTTTACTTCTTTCTCTTGCTACTTTTATCATTTCCTTATGCTTTTCTGTATTTAAACTGCCACCACCAAATTTTTGGATACCACACAACAATCCCTGATTCCAACATACTATAAGGTTGGCTCCTATTCCACCACACATTTCTTCCTCATATGAAGTTGGGTCAGTTAAAACAATATTGCTAAAACAAAAATTAGTTATTAACTTATTAGCATCGGGATACAAACAAAAATAAAATGAATTATATTCAAACCTCTGTGGAGATTGATATATAGCAAAACTTGTTGCAACAGGCAATCCAGTTACTTTCAATGGTTTTCTTATACCAGAATCAATTTTTATTTCTTCAGTTTCTGCATCATATGAAACTGAAGGCAACAACACTAAAATAGTAAAATAACTTTTAAGTAAAAATAATATGTTGTTTAAGTTAGGAAATAGGTTATCATAACATTTCTCCAATTAAAGAAAGATTATAAAATTTTAAGTAATTTAAAGAGTTAAAGGTGCAAAGGGTACTTTTAAAGGAAAAAGTATATTTTGTCTTACAATAATAATTTCTTGCAGGTGCAAAGTTCTGCATGTAAAGATAAATAAGATGTCTTTAATATTGATAATACAATAATTGAATTATTATAACTCACATGTTTTCAAACTAGCCATTAGAGTGGTTATACAGGCATCAATGACACTTCCATCATTGTCTAAGCAGACCATATCACAATATATAACCCAAGCTAGTTTGTCAGATACTATGCACAAATCTTTAAGGTCTATACACTTCGAATTTGTTAATATGTCATTAACTGTGTTGCTTACAACTTGTGCATGATCTGATGGAGGTCCAGGTCGAAACTTCGAAGAGCAAAGAGGTAGTAATTCAACATTTGTAACAATGAATCCATTATCAGGTTCTTCGGCTTTTGGAGTAGCCAATTCCTTAAAAAGACAAAAGTTATAATTTATACTATACATATACACATATCTCGGAGCCTGTATATATACACATCTACAGAACTTACTAACGAAATTCCACATATTACAGTTGTGTTTCCACATTTAACAACTGCAGAAGCCTCGGAAGTTTTAATTGCATTTATGTTTAATTTTATATTCCTCTGATCATCGAATTTTCTTCCACCGGGCCTTACCCCTCGGGAGATATAATCGTCAAAATATTTGTTGGGGTGTATTAGCCTGTAAAGAGATAAATAATGTCTTAATCATGATAAATAAAACTTTAGTAATGAAGTACATACTACATACTTATAAATGTCGGTCATTGTGGAATTTTTTACTTTTTAAAAAATTACGTTATTTCTTTCAGATTTTATTCGATCAATAAACATAAAATATAGATATTTTACTTTCAAAATTCATTAGTGGTACAATAACAATCACAATTCACATGCTCTCTGAAATTGACAGTTCAAGCGAAACGTCAGTGCTATTAGAATTTACAAGAACAGACATACAACATCATACATAAACAAGTGATTAAAAAAAAGATAAATTATTGTAAGAAAATTTTCTCGTTTCGTTAATTTATAACTAGGTGCGCCCCGCGGTTCTACCTACATTTATGCATATCTTATACACAAACCTTCACTTTGAATCACGCTATCTGATAAAAAAAAAAACTTAATGAAAATCTGTTGCTTAGTTGAAGAGATTTAGGCATACATAAAGAGACGAAAGCTGTTTTATTTTGAATAAAAAAATAATATAAATTCTTTCTGCCTCGATATAAATGAATCTTAAATAAGTTGTTATTGCAAAAACGGAATATTTTATTAAAATAATTAATTAAAGTAGTCTTAGAAATAGTCGTAAATATCTTAGTATTGCATGAACTATGTTATTCACAATGTATATTTTGACCTAGGTTTTCATTTAATATTATTATTTATTCATCCATAGAATTATTCTGCATTCAACAAAAGGTAAACGCGAGCCTTAATGAACGCAGTGTGGTCATTTACAATTCGTAATTTGACATATGACATTGACGTTTCTTTTTGAATCGGCGTTTGATCGCTAAGGTGTGATTTAGTTTTCTAATCCAAAAATATCTTAATTTAATTTCTGTTTGATTAATATATGTTGTTAAATATGTGTTTTATAAGAGCTGTTAAAATAGTGCAAATATATATTTATCCCTATCGTCATCGATTTCAGATTGTTTACAATGGCCAAACCTAAAGGAGAGAGAAAAGGCAAATCAGCCATAAATGAAGTTGTAACTCGTGAATATACAGTTAACTTACATAAAAGACTTCATGGAGTCGGCTTCAAGAAACGCGCTCCTCGTGCTATCAAAGAGATCCGAAAATTTGCAGAAAAACAAATGGGAACTCCTGATGTTCGAGTAGACACACGATTGAACAAATATCTGTGGTCTAAGGGTGTAAGGTTAGTTTTCCAGTAGTGAAATTTTAATATGAAATTAATGTTTCAAATACTAAAAGAATCAATCCCAAATTATTTTATGAACACAAGTAATGTTATGATTTCTACTTAACCATCTTTCAAAATAGATTTGTTTTTAATTTTACTTCTATTATGAATTTATTTTTATAGACCAATCAATTTTATTTTTTCTTGTAATCCTTGTTTCGATTATAACAATTATTTGATAAAGTTATCAATTAACTCTTGATTAAATTATTACAAAGAATCTTTTATGTGTGGGCTTCCAAAACGTAAATTTATACTGAATCATTATTTACCTGAGCTTTTTTATTATATTATAAATGTATTATATGAATTAAAACATTTCATATAAAATGAACAGAATGTCTTCCGGACTGATAAACATGGTTAGTTTTCAAATGTAATGATATATTTAGACAATTTCTGTTATTCTAATATGTAAATAGTTTGCATATCTGTCACTGGAAGATAAGAATAGCAAATTTGTAGGATTCTAAACAAGACATAAATTGTCTTAATAATATGACCACATTTTCGCAAATTTATCAATTTTCGACATGTCATAGTAAATTTATCATCTAACAAATTTCCATTTGCAAAGTTCTACATAGTTCGACCTATCACAGAAGAGCTTTTAATTTAACGCTTTTTTAAAATAAGGCAAATAACACTGCTCTCTGATTGGTTGATGTTGACAGTTATTTAACCAATCAGAGTGCACATGGTGTTTGGTTATTGCTTACTTATTATTTTACACGTGAGTTTGGTAAATTTATCTATTTGCGAAAATGTGGTCGTAAATAATACAATTTATCTCTCGTTTAGAATTCTACTATGAATTTCCAAAGAAATTAATAAATTTGCTGTTCTTGTTATTTTCCGGTGACATATCCATACTAATATTATAAATGCGAAAGTAGCTCTGTCTTTGCATGATGCTAACTAAAACTATTAAACCGATAAAAACGAAATTTGGTACACAGTCCAAAGCCTGGGGAAGGACATAGACTACGTTTTTTTTAAATCAACCCCCAAAAGGTTGCATGAGGGGTTAAAACTTTTTATATTTACACTTTCATGGCCAAACCACTGAACCAATTGTAATTAAATGTGGTTCACAGATGGTCTAGAGTCTGAGATAAAACATCCATGTGGATGGAGTTGCGGGCAGCAGCTAGTACTATATTAAAACAAACATTGTTAATTTAAAAAAATATTTTTAATTAGCATGACAGAAGTGTGTTTTTAATTTTGTAGCAGTAACACATGTTCTTTATTACAGAAATGTACCTTTCCGAGTAAGGGTACGACTATCCCGCAGACGTAATGATGATGAAGACTCTGCACACAAGTTGTTTACTTTAGTGACATATGTTCCAGTTGCATCCATCAAGGGCTTGCAAACAGAAAATGTTGATGCTAGCCAAGAATAAACATTTAAGTTAAGCTTAAGCTGTGTTTTATTTTTATTCACTTTTAATGCTTTTTGTAAAATAATCTCACCATAAAACAAACATATAGGTACAAAAATTGCAAATAAGTCACTTCACTTTCTGTTAGATATAATTTTATGTATAGGATTAGGGTATTTCTTTACCCCATTTTCATAATGAAATGAAAATGATTATAAAAAATCAAGCTTAAACTTTTGTAATTGAAAAGGTAATGAATTAACTTTGTACATAGTCATACTATTTGTCCCTCCGTTGTAGCATGGTGTACGACTTCACAGCATTTTTAGCTGTCCTATTTGCACTTGAAAAGCAAGTTTTTCAAAGGCCATTCAATATTGAATTTCGCAGTGATTTTCATAGATGGCGCTTATTAAAGTTTTTTTTATTGAGGAATAGGACGGCACTTTGATTTCGGCATTACTAATATACCAAAAATTTGAGAAGTACTTTATAAGTATTAAGCATTATTTGTGTAAAGTAATCAAATATAACATAGGTAAATTATCTTGCCATAGAGTAAGTGGCTAAAGTTATTAAGCTAAACAAGATAAAGTAAAAAAACTAAAACCCAACTACGACAAAAAACGACGCTGAAAAAGTATAAAAGTACCCCATGAATACAGGTAAAGTCACAAGCAAATGCTAGTAATATATATATATTCGAATTGTACAAGTGAAGCGCTTTAAAATGATACCAAACACGGCATATCTAGCTTAACTTTATTTTTTTACTCTGTATATTTTGTCCGCTAGAGGGCGCCACATTGAATTTGGTGAAAATCTATATAGCCTATAACCAGCGGACAATTAAGACGCTTCTAATGATATGTCATTTGTCGAATTCTGATTAGTGGTTTAGAAGTTACGAGGGAACAGATGAACATACATACATACATACATACATACATACATAGCCTGTCAAAATCATAACCCTCCTTTGGCTTTGCCGTAGTCGGGTAATTAGTCTTCCATAATCCATTACTTCTTCCAGCCTCTACTTTTGATGAGTCCGCGAGGGTATTCGTAACATCAACGTTCAGCGGGATGGTGGAACGTCGTTAAATTTTAAACGGTTTGAGTTTGACAGAACCTCGTCTTCCTTAAGCCAGGCTCTACAAGTCGTCCTACCTGCAGACACTGGGACTCCCCACGAAATAAAAATCCATGGGCTTATCCCGTTTTTAGACATTTCATTAATGACAAGCGTCTGTGACAATGTAACTTAGGTACCTACCAAGTGAGAGAACGTTACGAGTTTAAAGTTGCGACCTTTGAGATTTGATATTAGAGATTTGTTTTATTGTGTAGCGGAATGGTTTTTAATTATCACAGTATAAAAAGGTATTGCCAGTATTTCTACAACCATCTCAACATCACTTAAACTTTTGTTTAACGTTGTTAAACGATAAAAAAATACGATAGATAGATATACAAATATTGCACATAAATTTACATTTAGTCATAATAAAGTATCACTAAGAGGATAAAATTTTAAACTTCAGTTTTAAGTGATACAAATAGGTAGGATGAAAATATGGAAAGTGAGCTAAAATGATATAAATGATAAAACAGCAGCCGGTGCGTCCATGTGCGTATTATCTAATTACACGTGTAATAAACCTCCGAATGTTACGGCTGTTATGGGAAACCACAGCAGCTGCAAGCGACATCGTGTTGTGTGACTATTGGGCGTTTGCTGTATTAAATGGGCTATTAGACTTTTTATACTTAGATTATAATGCGATATTATTATGTGATATTACGAATAATGTTTTTTGATGCAAACGAAAGAGAATTCCATCCTGTTTAACACGATTATTGTAGTATTACCTATATCTTTATTATCCACGCACGTAGGCATTTTGGTATTTGGCGCATCTCAAATTTAGAGTTCTCATACTTCTACCATCTTTTATACATTATTTTGTCCGTTTACGCAACGACGTATAAACTTAAATTACTTGTTAGATTAAATAGTGGCTTTGACTACAATATTTTTTGATAATTTTAACGTCAATGAAGGGCTGTTGCACGACGCTTTATACGTAGATACAATAGTCTAAAGTGTGTTAATTCCTATCGTTAACAGCTTTACTTAGAACGTGTCAACGTTTGGAGGATGTGGCATTGGAGGTGTAGGCCTGTCAGCCGCAACGCCAACTATGCGGTTTGCTTCCATTAGTGCGCCCAAATTCATTACAGAAGACATTTTACCACTGTGTAACAGTCGTGCACACATTTCATTTTCAGGTGTGATCTTAGTTGTTGCAAACTGCACTTGGGTATAGCTATTTCTTAATAAGGACGATTTTCATTGAAAAGTGCTTCGTCGAAATCTGTAAAACAATAATTGGAAGTAGCATAAAAATTACATATACCTATTATAAAAACAATGATTTATATTTAAATAATACGTTGCAAATTGCGCGTTTATAGGCGTACCTATTAAATAAATAATACCGTAGGGGCATTCAGGGATCTTTTATGTAGGTATGTTGTGTAATACAACATTTAAAAATATAAGGATAGGTAGTGCGCGTCATTTATGTTTAGCGGTGGACGAGAATAGCTGCGCATCTGTAGAATCGCGCTCGTAATTGACGTATTGGTGCGACAAAGACAACACGACTGGGACAACCAATCAACGCTCGCGCACCCGACGATCACGCGCCTCGCGCGCCGCGCCGTTACCCCGAAACCTTATTTTTGACT
The DNA here is from genome assembly GCA_026213755.1 of Eurema hecabe. Taxonomy (NCBI): domain Eukaryota; kingdom Metazoa; phylum Arthropoda; class Insecta; order Lepidoptera; family Pieridae; genus Terias; species Terias hecabe. The sequence goes on along the minus strand of JADANM010005989.1, from coordinate 4,544,541 downwards.
TCTGCGCAGGTTTCGTTCAGCGCTAAAGATTGGTGACGCGTATATATATATATGTTATGTATATACTCGTATATACGCGTTACCTAGGTTATCGTCACGTCATGCATTTACACTCGCATTTGCCAACCTTTTTATATTACAAAACATTTGTATGTATACTTGTTTGAAAATACCATATTTAAACGTATGGTTATACTATATTAAAAGTTTAAAACGAGCTTATCGTGAAACCTGGTCCATTAAATTTATTTTTATATTATTAATATGTTACATAAGGTTAATTTACATTTACAAAAATAACTTAAACATCGCGTTGAATGCCAATGTTAAGCTCGTAACTTGTGAATAATAATCGAATGATTACGGCCGTAGCATGCATGCACGTAGCACGCGCATTGAATACATGTTTACATTTTCCTGTAAACGAGACTTTATTGTTTATGCTTCATCGTAACTTCAATTTTCAATGTAGTTCGAATAAGCTCTGTAATACTTATATTTATAACTAGCTATTGCGCGGCTTTAAAGTTTTATTTATATAATTGTTACCTACCGAGTTAATACTTATCCGAACATTACACTTTAATACTTCTTGATATATGACTTTTGAAAGGTAAACATTTTTTTAAATAAAATAACCTAATTATATAGAGATTTTAATAAATCGTACTATTTTTAAACATAAATTACAACTAGCGTATCGTTTAAAATTTCTTGGCAATGTATAAAGAAAGTTTCACAAAAGAAGTAATAAGTAACGCGAGGATTCGATTTGATATGGGGACGAAAAGAGGCTACGGGGGAGGGTTACGAAGGTATTATCTCTTGCGCTTGACCGAGCTTCGATCACTGCCTCGTCGACTCCCAAAGCCTTGTTAGGGTCTAATGACATGAGAACCACTGAAATATCCACTTATTTGCGCTATAAAACCAAACGATAGCTCTCGACAAGAAAAGGTTCAACCAATTCCTATAAGTATATTGAATTTATGAAGCATCTTCCACACAATAATACATATATAGTAGGTATATTGCGTTCCTCACATATAAACATACATATTTAATGTGTATATAACAATAATGTGTTCCTTCGATAGTTACGTACAAATTAATTTACAAAAAGATGATTCTTTAGATTCAGTGTAAAATATGAGATAGGAAGAGGTGCAGGGAAGACAATGTCGTACATATTTTAAGCGGGCACGCCCCTGTTCGCATAAAGGCGTAATTTATAGGACCGCGCGGAGACGGGAGCTTGAGTTATGTTTCGACGATAGCGACGAGCTTTTAACTGCCTAATGGACCGATTTACAAAGACCACCTTGCGCCTATTCTCAGTATTTACAGAGGTTCTATCTAATTGCGTCAGAACGAGTGGTTTATTGTTTTTGGCCTACTTTTGACGATATGACAAGTTTAGAATACTTTTTAAGATTTTATATAACATACCATGTATGTGTAGAAGTATTTTTGATCGGGAGAAAACCTGAAACTTTGAAGTGGATATCTTAATCTTATAACAATACATGATTAATTTATATAACATGGCGGAAAGCCAAGATCGTGGATTAGTTATTTTTAACGATATCCTAAAATGCGGTTATTAAGGAATATTAATGAATAGTCAAAAGGCTTAGAGTTATTCGAATAATATAATTTTAGTACATAAATTTAAATTAACTAAAGCTTGTTTTAACAAAAACTCTTACTCTTAATTTATTTAAGTGCTCGGATTAATATTGGTCAAGATCTGCAATCTGCATTAATGGTCTAATAATATTTTTGGTAACTTGAAAAGAATTCTTCATTGATAGTAAAAAGATGGTCGCGGTTACGAGCTTTGGGAGCCGAAAGAAAACGTAGAAAGTTTTTCAATAAAACATAGCCCTGAGAGACAACATTTCAATGGAGCTACAATGTTTATGGCTCGCGCGCCCGCTGCGCCTGTCTAGAGGCTTACTACGAAACAATCTAATCTGAAAGTATCGATCAAATTTAACTTTTTTGAGTACAAATTGTTAAATTCCCATACAAATGACGAAATTTTTTAACTTTACAGCTTAACTATTGTGTTGACTGTCAATAATTTTTGTTTAAAGTCACTGCATTTAATAATGTTTCGTTTTGGACGTTCCATACTGGAACATATCCATGGAAATATTTTGGCATATGGTAGTCTGGTAAAAAAATTTAGGTAGAAAAGTTTATTTTTTTCTTTATATATATATATTTCTATATATAGTATAAACAAACCTAAAGTAGCTTAGTGCAAATTATAATATTTTAAAAGCACTTGTATCAGATACATGGTTTTAAATTAAATATTCAGATTCAGAATTATGTATTCGGAAAGGTTTCAGTTTGTTTCATTTTAGTGCTACTGTGATGCAAGCTTTTGTTGGGGCGTTTTGCATTGCAGGTCAAGAGCAATCCTCGGAAATTGCCGTGGGGCGTGGGGTGAAACATAAGCCATTTGAAAGCTTCACGTTCTATTTCTGACAGCTCTAAGATAAAATCAGTCATCAATAAGCTAACGAAACGGCTTAAGAGTTAAGAGTATCAATTCATATTTATATAAATATTATATAATATTTATATTCAATGCCCAATCGATAAGTTTTAATAAGAAAACATAATGTATTTAAAAGGTTTGTGTTTATGTTAATATTAAACTTTCAAACCACCGTCCAGCCTATAAAGTTTATAAGCAGCTTATCCGGAAAAAAAGTTCAACGGGACATGCAAGTTGATACATTCAGTTAAAGAGGAATTATTGTTGGCGAGCGGATGCGATAAATTGTACGAGGAAAACTAATATATCGTTCTAATTCATGTTCATACGAACGAGCTAATAAATGAACTACAAGTTGTAATGGATTGTAATAATTGATTCCAACATTGGTCATTAGAAAAAACAATTAGGTCGATAGTGGATTACAGAGGGTGAGTGCGTGGTGGAACGAGGTATTTGTGTCACATCGAACGATCGATCCGCCCGCTCCCAGCCAATTACAGCCGATACACGACCAAATATTGTTCTCAATACACCCGCTACTAGCACCCGGAGCACGGTGCACGGTGCCGATACATTACACTGCGTAGCTCACTAGCTCGCCGCCAACTCTATTGGAACTTCATTGTAGCTGCGCTCTTTATAAAACTACGTTCATACCGACATAGACCAGTGTAGCGTTTCGTGAACGCAATTTAAAAACTAAACTTTGTTTTAAATACTCACTAATACATGAGAAAACCAATAACTATTTTTTCATTGAATAACACCTGTCTGAATTGAATATAAACGGATTTAGCTAACACATATTTGCAGAAGCACGTAGCTATAAAGCTAGATAAGCTGTTCACTGAAGTGCGGATCTGATATCTAGCGCATTTCCTTGAGTTTGAAATTTCGAACGCTTGCATTTCTTCTTGATTTCATTTAACTTGAGGACAAGTATCTTTAACAAAATAAGTTTTATATAGGTATATTGATAAAAGGACTATTTCATAACATGTTAATATTAAAAAGTTAGATATAGTTTTATCATTTTCTAGCATATAGGTTACAGAAGTTTTAGGAGAAGCACGCGAAGTGTTCGTTAAGATTTTCCGACAGATTCTTAACTAAATAATGCGGCGTGAGGCGCGCATGCTGTTCTGACTACGGCTCTAACGACTCTACGATACTTGAGGGTTCTTAGCGCTGAGTTGCTTCGTGCTCATGACTTTTTCGAGTAGCTACACGATGTTTTACTCTTTTGCCATATAGTATAATCTTGGATTTGTTCATCTTGTAGCACTTTACGTGTGAACAAAGGGTTATTATATTAAAAAAAGGAAAGTTTAATTTATCAGTACAGCTACTATATTTTATGATAAATGCCTCGAGGTTTAGGAGTTTGTGTCAATGAAACATTTAATCAATTAGTAGATACCTAGTTTTTATTACTACTTACGATTTCACACACAGCAGACAAACTATAAAGGTATAAAGTTAACTAAGTTAAATTTATAATAAATTTATCTCGGTGAATAAATTAAGATATTTTCAAACGACTTTGATATTATCGAAAAGAGTTGTTTACAAACTCCTGAAGCGGTGCATGCTTACGGATGACGTAAAGCAAGCTAAGAGGATAGCATGCTCAGGGTATGAAGAGCACTCACTGCTCTTGGCTTCAGAAATGCGCTGAAGATGCCATCCATGTTTATGAATTATGTACTAGCTCGACACTTTGCCCGCCTACTTTTAACATGGTCTTAAGAATCTTTGGCACGATTCATTCGATCTATTTTTGATACTAACTAGTGTTGGTAATATCTGAAGCCATTTCTTGTTGGAGTGACGACGAAATAATTATTTATTGAATAATTATAACTTCTTTATTTATAACACTTAACTTATAACAGGATACAGGTACAAAAAACATTATTAGTAATGCACAAAAGGCGACCTTATTGCTACATAGCAATCTCTACCAGGCAACTATCAATTATCATGTATACTCTGAAAAACTTAAAATTTAATTGCAGATATTATGTATGTTCCTTCAATATCCTCAATTAGCCAACTACTCAAACGCTTTCACAAGCTCATGGACTAAATAAATAAAGTTTTATTTGATATAAGGAAATAGACAACAATTTCATAACTGAATAAGCTACGATTACGATATGAATACTCGTTACACAACATAAAAATTTATAGAAAATTCTTTTGTTTTCTAATAGAAAACTATGTAGCCAAATGTAGATGTTAGAACTTCACTGTAAATATATTCACTGTAAATTACTACCCAGTAAATATACTGAAAGCTTAAATATAATGAAACGTGTAATACAAGGAATTCCAATTTCCGTTAACGTAAATATTGTATGAGTAATTATTACTCATGTCATTTAAGAACAATTCGGTCAGATAATAATTGAATATTAACGTGAAGCTAGTCCGCTATCACGATTGGCTAGATTAATGATGCGTTTCTCTTGTTGAATAGACACTACTGCTCTAATGCTAATTTGACTGAATGTGGCAATATCATTAATGATTGGATAAATACAATTTATGACAGACAAGGTTATATAACTGAATATTACCCATATTATTTAATCAGATTGACATAAACGCAATCTTTGTCGCAAATAATTAATTTGAAAGAGAATTAAAAAAGCTTAAAAATTCAATTTTAGTTTGTACGAAGAGTATTTTGTAGCAATAATGAAGCAGATAAATTGCTGTTGAAATTTATTGCTGATTCACGTCCGTCGTAGGTACTGTTGTTATTTCAGCCGAGTGACTTGGTTGAAGTGAAATAAATGAAACTATGTTACACACGCGATTGAACAAATATTTCATCAACTTGTTGCCCCAAAGGACTTCTAAAAATCATTGTGTTCTCGGTTACATCCTTCATACGGAAACTTAATGGAAATTGAATTTGGTTCAGAGCCTTCCGTCCATTGTAATATGTTATAGATATTATTATTTTCAGCGAGTATTATTTTCCTTTCACTATTGTTAGAATATTTTGTTGGTAATTGTGGTACATGTGGTGGAGGTATAGTCGGAAGTGGAGGTATAGTGTTGTGTTTGCTGCGAGCAAATCGATAGTTATATCTACTTTGGGACTATAATTTGGGTTTATTAACCTACCCCTAGGTAGGCATGGAAACAAAATTTTCTGCAATCGCGAACTGAAAAAGTAAAAATCGTTTAATATCATAATCAGTAATGCAAGAACTTATGTTTAGTTAAAAAAATATTTTACGATTTTATCAAAAATATTTTTTTATTATTTTACGTCGCAAATGACATTTTTACAGCTACGTATGTCATTGCGTTAGACCGTGTGACATAATTCAATATATGCCATATGTTTCTGTTCAAAAGGATACAAAGAATTGGAATATCTTTTCTGAAAGTTAGAGCTGCACACTGCACTCTAATATACAATTTGCTGATGTAGCTCACAGGGTTGCCAAAGTAAAGTGGATCGTTGTCTATTCAATCCTGGAGACTGTCTTAGCAACAATATTATTCCAAAGATTTTAAAATAAAATCTTATATGGTAAAGATGTCCATCACTTCCATGCATACATTTTTAGTAAGAAGATAGGTTCCTATATAATCAGAAGTAGCTTAACGAGCTATCATTAGTACTACCATGCGAGAAAAACGTGTCTTGATCTAATGTCTTTTAAATAATAAATAAGGAGGTTCGGCTTAGATATTTCATTGTTATCTTTTAGGCTATCTTAAATGTAGTAGCAAATTTCGTAATTATTTAATCATGAAAGTTAAGTTTTGCTTTATTCAGTATCTACACTATCGGCATATGGTAGATATTGTTTCACCCTCATTTGCGCCCTGCGCCAGATGGGGATCGCCTTAGCTCTTAGCCATTAGAATAAAAAGAAAAATAAGGTTTATCAACTGGATATTCTTTATAGGTTTACTTAAGATATGTTATATTTGTGAAATAAACACTATTTTTTATTGAGACAGAATTGGTGATTTTTTTTTTAAAAAGAAAAATATAGCTATAATTGTATAATAACGTAAAAAAAACAATTACATTTCAGTTTTTTAAAAATTCAATCAGTTTGAGTTCTTTCTTATTTTTAAATGCCTAATAGGCGTATAAAATAATAACAGTTTAAAATAGTAACAGCGTAAAAGGTACAACAACGTAGCATTAATATAGTCCTTTTATCTGTAATAATCGTTATTCGTAGACCCTTTCGGCTTAACAAGTACGGCCCGTTTTCCATACTTGCTTTTATTACATAAATGCGACACTATAAACCTTATAGGTAATAAATGGACCTCTTTTGGTTTATATTATATGTTTTTAAAACCAGAGGCTTATCAAAACCGAACAGTAATTTCTTTTTTCTATATTACAAATATTGTTACAATGCGAGTAAATTCTGCTCATAAATTATAGAGATATAGCAGCCGGATTTTAATAAGTTTTATTAAGATAGTGCTAAAAGTTAGTTTTGGATGATGCCTTTAATAAAGTGGTAAAATTTTAGTACTTTTAAACTTGTTCATTTGTAATTGCATAATTTGTTTTAAAGAATTTTCGGTTTGCTCGAGAGAGTTGCTACCTAAATGACGCAAGTTTCGAGCTCGTTTGAAAGAGAAATTAACGCCGTGTATGGAAACGCATATTACGCATACTTTTATAACTTCACAGTGTTAATGGTTGTTTTTAATTGTAAGACCTGCTGGGAATCCCATTTTAGAAATTGTGTCAAGTGTTTCGCGCGCTCTTTTGCCTTCAAAGATTTCATTTAATATGAAGTTGTAGCTAGGTATATCTGTGATTACACAGGGATTAATTTTGAATCAATGTTTTTTTAAATAAAGCAGAAAGGACTTTATAAATATGAATATCTTAAGTTAAGTTATAGTTAGTCTTTATATGAATTCTTTATTAAAATAGTAATCGGAGGGTTGCTATAAATATGTTATAGTGTGATAAATAATTTGGGGCAGCGAGCACATACACATTTTCCATCTTTACACGGCGACATGAAACTGTCAGAGCTCCATTCATATTCAAATTGCTCCGCAATAACTCATGATAATATGGAGGAGCTATAAAAATATCAAGTACAGGCCTGGCCCCATTGCGTTTTGTACCTATTGGCAGGCGAAATTTCATCCGAATATTCCTATATTAAACTAACAATTGAGAACCGAAGTGTATTCGCGTATAACTTTAATAAAACGTATTAAATCAACTGGTTATTAAAACTTTACACGTTCATTTTATTCAATTAGTGTAATAAAATTTTACCTAGCGTTAAAATTACTCCATGGACATAAAATAACGTTAGTTTCATGTCAGGCGTTAAGTTGTGATCAAAATCAAAAAGTATACTTTGTACTCGTATCAATGAGATGGTTTAGTAATATATGTAAAATTGTTTTAACAGCTATTGGAAGAGTTTTACAGTAAAAAGATTCTACCATCAATCAACATTACAATCCAACTTATCATTATTCTGTGACATTTAATACAGATTACCTACGTATTCTTCTACTGGTAAAAAATCCAATTCAAAACCGAGGTGTATATTCTAATCCAAATATACCTATTTTATGTTCTAAAATAGTATTAAAGTTAATTAATATACGATGATCGCTTTTTCCTAGTCTCCTCACTTCATCGCATAAAAAAGTATTTATTTTATCTCACACTTGCCTCTTTAACGCAATAAAAATCTTCGTATATCTGTAAATCTCATTAAAGGCAATTAAAATTCGCCCGTCGACCTTGAATAAAATGAATACCCATCGCTTTCGCTATTTTTACAAACTTTTAAGCATGAAACCAAATTCTGTGAAATATGTAATATTCTATTATGTATTATGTATATTGTATATACTTCAAATATATATCCTAACAAACATATATTTTTGCCATTTGTATTAAATAGGTGCTTGACACAAATTTTCCATTTTCCAAGCAAATGAGATAAGACGCTAAAAGTATTATAATATTAAAACGTAAACGTTTCAGTGAGATGAAATTTTAACAAGGATTACTTTGATAATTTAAGACACGCACTCGGGGATAATTTCGTTATCGCTCAAACCGAAAGACAATTAAAATCTATAGATTATTATAAGACTAAAAAACTCTTAGTCTGACGTTTGATGGAAATTATTTAAGCAATTACAGGATTTCAATAAACAAAGACGTTTTGTGAAAACCCTCCTTGAAAATTTGAATTTGAGCGGCGCATTACTCGGAAAATGACTGGCTATAAAGACTTGAAACGCAAGCTAATCGTAGCTTCCGACCTTTCGGTCGCTGAAGAAGGTCCACAAGTACCCGCCAAAACGTTTCCTTATAATATTACAAAATTTATATTACAGTAAAACTTTTATTGTTGGAGAAAAACTCTACGACATTCATATAAATTTACCTTCTGGGTACAGTAAATAATTTTCCTTTTTATATCATTTACATTAGGTTACAATGATGATAAATTTTTTACTTGCTTCAATATAATTAACAATCATTTTCTTAGAAACGATTTAATTGTAATTTTTGTTAATGGATGTAATAAAGTAGGTACCAGACAATCAGATCGTAACGGTCTTACGTACCTTCCTTCAATGTTTAATGTTTTGTGGCTGCCTCTAACTTCCAAGGTTGTATTTTATTGTGCGAAATGCTAGCAAAATAATCGTTTTAATTTAAGAAACCGTCTGTAAATGAAGTTTGAAATTTTAATGATTTTCTAGTAATATAATAAAAACATGACTACAATATTATTCTCATTCTCTTTGTTAATATAAAGTCATTTGTTAATAAAACATAAATCAAGTGCAAATAAAATTGTTAGGTATGTTTAACGTTCGCGTTGCTCTACAATATATCTTTATCATTGTATTGATAACAATGTCGTGCATTTATATAGAAGCTTTGATGTTGCATATGTAACGTCGGCCCACTTTCAGCGTCTATCCGGTGTCTACGTGCCAGAGCGGTTACTCTACTCAGACTAAAGTCTACTAGCTGTTAGAACTCATAGCTATTTTACGACAAAAAGGTCAATGTTCTTGTGTCTTTAGTCTCGAACGATAATTTGAAATAGTGTGTTGGGGAGCGCACTTCTTTGTTGCAAAACGAATGAGTAAGTTTCTATAAAATATGCAATAGGTTAATTATCTTAGAAATAGATCATAGAATTAGCTACCGTTATTTGTGCTGCTGTAAATCTATTACAGTTATATTTTTGTGTTGATTTATTCTCATATATGTCTATAAATACATGAAGAGATCGTATTTGGGGCAAATACATTTCTAACACTTTTTAGAGGATCAAATTTAAAGGGAACATCAGTTTAACCAATTCGGTGTAGGGATTAAGCGTATTCAATGAATATAAACATTTCCCCGTGTAATAGAATTTAAAGGTGTTCATATTTTAAAAGTTTTAATGTATATGTTGAATGTACAGATAACTATAGAGTAAATTAAAATGTTGAGAGATATTTATTATAAAATGTAGATGCAAACTTCCATAATGAACGTTATTTTTATTTTACACAATTGTGTAGAGTAAAAAGGAAATAAATCTGATATCCCAAAAAGAGGCGAAAAATTAAATGTCAGAGATTGAATTTCAAAGAACTTTCATTAATGGGGAGGCGCGATACGTGCGAGGTTGATGGGCGGACTTAATTTACGGTAAATATTTTTTGCATGAAATCTCTTTATGTTGTCAGGAAATTGCGAAAAAATAACAAAAATTAAAGTTTAATATAAACGATAAGGAAGCGAGCAAATTGCGTGCATTTGCATTTTCTTTTCCGTACCGCAATGAGTGGTCTTAGTGTCTGCTACTCAGTGCATCTTCATTTACTTTATGTTAATAAGTCGGTGCTAAGCCGAGGAGTAGTCAGCAGTTTCACGGGAGCAGGCGGGCAGCAAGCTGCACCTTATCGGCAGGGGCGAAGGATGAAGCTTTGGGATAGCTGAGGGGTGGCGGGAGGCCTCGTGGACTGTCAGTGCTGCCCGCTCCGCTTCTGAGAGCGGACGCTACGTCGCTGTACTATTCACATCAACGCGCTTTTCTCGACCACAATCTCTATTTAAATTTAATTGAGTGCTAAATAAACATCTCAGGTGCATAGTTTGACCAACAAGGGATGCTTGACGGTTAAGATCTCTGGATGTTTCGATTGGTATGCACCGTTTTGTTATCATAGTTTCATAACATCACAACTTTATGCTTTCAACGACATTTTTCAGAACTTTTTTATTGACTAGCTTTCTTTACGTAAGACAGCTTCATACACTTCACAAATGCTTTAAGAACGATACCCTCTTTGATTTATTAAAATTTTTTCATGGGTAAGCGTTTGTGTATATTTTGATTATTTTATTTTGAATGAACAAACAGATGTATTCTGAGCAGATATGTAATAACTACAATCTTTACAAAACAGTTAAATTGTCGTTATCTTATATACACTGCGTTCGTTATACGTTCTTTATTTTATTATCATTTCGATATATGAGTTATCATTAAGAACTTATTTTTAATTTTGCTTAGGTTATCACATTTAGCATAACATAATGATAAACGTAATAGCTGTCTGCTTTTATCAATTTTTTATGCGCAATATGTTCAGTTCACAGCTTGACAATTGGTAGTATTTAGCTGTATTGAAATAGTATTCTTTTGGTATTTATAATGTACAAACAAAAGGAAAAGCGCATATTTCTACTGATAAATAAGAAACAATAACAATATATAGAGCAGTCTATGTTTTTTTCACACTAATAAAATACTACAATTAGCAAAAACAAATATATAACGATTTTAATAATAATTATATATTAAGTACATCAAAGGAAGTTCCGAGATAATGTCTACTGAAAACTATAACTCAATTCTAATTTAATATAATAATATATAGTCAAAGAAGATTATGACAGCGCGTTAAATCCCACACACTACTTAATATATACAGTTACTTAATTAGAAATCGTAACTATCTTGCTTACATATGTATAGAGTCATAAATGTTACTATCGAAGATGATGAAGTATTGTCTTAAGATTAAAGGGACCGATACGATTGCTACTTAATTAATTACATATATTGTTCATTGAACCGGTCCATACATAAATAAGGAAAATTGTCCTCAAGGGGCTACTAAATTAGCTCGTTAGGTGCACAATGTAAGGCCGAGGTTACATAATGCGATTAAGAAAGGCCGCCTACAAAGTAAATAGATAGAGCCACTTAACTTGGCTTTTTATTATTGTTTGTCTGTGCCATACGAGCTAAGAGATTTTTTGATTCCAAATTTGCTCAGCATGTCGAATTCAATATTCAGTAAGCATATAAATTTGTTTTTGTTTTTTCTTATTGTATGGATAAAGCGGGAATTATTGTAAAATATACAAATACTTTTTATTGCTATAAAAGGAAGAAAATGCAAGAATACGCATATAAAAAGTGATTGCAAAGATAAAATTTATGTTGAGACTTTTATAACGTGAAATACCAATTAGCGTTGTGTGTCGTTTCATATTAGGAAACAAAAATGATAAATGAAAAGCACTGAGGTTTGTGTATGCGTCGTTCTCGGCGCTCTCGCCGCTCTCGGGTACATTCATTAGCGGCGCTCTGGACATAAAACGCAACAGTTGCCGAGTTGCATGCGGACATGGTCCCGATTCGCAATTACTGTTTTGTTGCTTGTTCTGTAGTTCGCGTTAAGTTCGGTCGATGGGCAATGCGCTCCAGGCGGCTCCGACTCAAAAGGTTGTCATTACAGCGACGGAAATCGGGACGCATGGCCCCGCTCATTGAGCGATACAGACAACATTATTGTTGCCAGACTTAATGGATTCCCGTTTGCAGAAATAAAACAATCACGAAATACCAAGAGATAAACGAATTGGTAATTTGGATTATTTTCTGATTTTTCATATGTCAGCATTTTGCTATACTGCTGAG
>JADANM010005989.1:4498727-4528890 GCA_026213755.1 Eurema hecabe | reverse complement strand
AGAAAAACATTTTATTAATCAATAGTTTGCAAGTTATTCTTAACGACATTCTTCACAGCTTTTTCAATGTTGGCTTTTACTTAGTAATATTTTGAATGTCAAATAAACTCTTTTTGTGTTTTACGCTTTCACTCGAAAACCGCTGGACTGACTTTGATGAAATTTGGTATAAGATATAGGCTAAAGCTTGGGGAAAAACAATGCCTACAGGGTAGAAATTTTGTACAAATTTAAGTCAAATATAATTCCATGCAATTTATATTTAGGATCGCGATAAGAAATAATTCTATGTATCAATGTAATCAAAAGTAACTCAGATGTACTGTTTTTAATAAAATAAATATAAAATAGTATAATGCTCCGGGACAAGTCACAGCTACTTGCATAAATCAATTAACCTTTAATATACCTTAACTTACCATACTATGCAATTATAAAGCTATTTTTAAAATTATAATGACTATTATAGTCCACTGAACACAACTAAAAACTTCGAGAAGTTTATATACTTGAAGAAATATATAAGAGCTAGTAAATAGAGTGTGGACGGTTAGATTCCGAATTTCATGAGATCGACTTCATCTCGGGCCATTGAACGCTGAGCGGTGCACGGGCGGTGAACTCAAGGTTGAGTGTTACCCTTTCTTGAAACAAAATCAGTCAATCCTGCTTATAATATTTTACTGCATTTTCTATTATACACTATACGAAGGACACATGAAAATTCCCATTCTGGTGGTCGGAGCGTCTACATAATATATTTATATTATATCTAGTTTTTTTTATTTTACATTTGTAAAATAAAAAAAAACTAGATATGCTTAGTCTTGAGGTAGGGGTAATGACAAATTGATTATAATAAAACGTTTTTCATTACGATAAATTGAAGTCTATATACTATGTCCTTCTCTAAGCTCCACAGTAATCGACAGATTTTTTAAATTTATATTTTGTGAACATGAAAGCGTAAAAGACAGCAAAATAAACGGCCAAGCGATAATTGAGTCCTCATAGTACAAAAAAATCGTTGACTTTTAGGAAGATGTTTTGGAATTTTTTTTACACAGACTGTAATAAACCATCCACACACCAACAACACATTAAACAATTTATTTTTGTAATTTCCACCATTTCTATTTCATTTTGTACAATGTCCAATAGATTTCAAACGGACAATAAAAACGTCCCAACTTTTGCTTTATTGAATCAGATTTTACAAGCGGATCTGTATCAGGGGGCGAGGCGGAGGTGAACTTGGATGGATCTAGAGCAGCGTGGTAGATAAATTGTGTACACTCCAATTCCATCCATCTATTGAATAACTTCACGAATAATAGCAGAGTTTCTGCTGTATTACACCGCGTCTATGCATGAGCTGAGATTATGATCTCATATTGACCGAGCGAAATACTCGCTATACCCTATCATATTGCAACTATTGTTGGGAAAGATGTATAGTGTACTTGATTAAAATTATTCTTTATTACATATTGAATAAGTTCTATATTAGTATTACATCATAATTTGTTGTAATGTAAATTAATTTGAAGTAAAATGAAGTTATGCGGTTGACTTAACTACCGTGCCTCATATTATACAGAGTTAATTATGAAAGCTACCAAAAAATCTAATTACGTACGCCCGTAGGTAGTCTTTTACATGTAAATTTAGGGAGGATTAAGGTTTTATACCTCAACTAACGTATTTTGTTAAAGAAACTAATTACTGTAGATAGGATAATAAATATCAAGAATTCGAGCTTATACAAACAATATTTTGTCGTAGTATGAAGGTTGTTGTTAATTTTTCTTACCTTCTTATTTTGAATATGTTATTTTCGTATTGGAATTATAATATTATGCAATCACTCGTGCTATTTTAACGATGTCAATTTAATGAGTGCGAGAGTGTCCTTACATATAAATCACTTAATAATTATATATTATTAAAAGACAAGCTTCCGCGTGTACACGCTTAAACGTATACCCGTTTCCGAGTTACTAACTTACAAGACTTTATTTATTATATCACCTAATAATAGTTTTATTCTTACAAAAGGTAGAACACCTTCGCATTTACAATATTACTTATGAGTTGTTGGAATCACCTGAATGCTTAAAAGCACACAAAAATGTATAATGTACTTCTTTCTGCATTTTTTTGTATAGTATACGTGCTTACATACATATATAAAATATTTAAAAGTATACCTAACAGTGGAATAAGTATATATGTACAGCTACAAAAACTTTTTAACCTATAAATAGAGAAAACTTAGAGGTCTCATTTTTTATTCTCTTGTGTAAAGTGTAGGCGTAAACTTTTCGTCAGGTTCTTTAGTAATTTTCCAATTTCGAATTGAATTCCTTAAAAAGTGATGTCAATCGTATACTATGTATTTGTTGTACTCAAGCGTATTATCGTTACATGATTAATATGTATTACTGTTAATTTATGTTTCATGTAACATTATCTGTTATGTGTTTGGTAAATTAAAATTATTCACAAAAGCTTACCGCAATAAAGATTAAGTTACACGCGATTGAAACCAATTATTATATTATTGAATGACAATGAGTCTTAACATCTTGTGACTCAAAGTGGGGAGCGTCGGTGTAGCACACCTCTGTTCGGAATTTAGCTTTAGCAAGGTTCCGGGTAGCACTGCACTGGTAATGGGCTGGCGTTGCTCTTAGCATCAGGAGTACATCCAGCTCGCCTCCTCACTTCATCGTGTAAAAAAATATAATACATATATTGTTAGCTAATTTTTTATTGTATTAATCGAGTTTCTAACTTACGTTAATCTAGTCTCTCTTCTCTTATCTACCTAAAATACTATAAATAGTATAAAATTCCATTCCATTTTGTTGGAAAGAATAACTATCGCATTTATACCTAAAATTACTATAGTTAATAAGCTAGCTAAAATTACTGATCATACCTAATACGCTTATTCGACGACCGCTTGGCGCAGTGGTAACAAAACTGCTTTCTGCGCGAAGGGTCGTGGGTTCGATTACCACACCGGAAAAATATATTTGTAATTTACATTTGTATTTTTCTGGGATCTGGGTGTTGCTATGTATTGTATGTATGTATTCACAAAAGAAAAGTATGTATATGTAATTTATTCCGTTATCTAGTTGCCATAACACAAGCTTAGCTTGGAACTAAATGGCGCTGTGTATAAATGTCCTGAAAATAAATATTAAATAAATATAATATTTATCAAAAAATAACAAATGCTGGTAAATATTTTTTTATAATACATATTTGATCATATCCTCCATTAAGTAACGAAATACTAATATTTAGCTTATCTTAATAAGTGTTTAAAGTTTTTCAGATTGCGTATAGTGTTTAAAGTTGGTTCTGTGGCTTACAGAAGAGCTGAAACAAATTTTTATTTCATTTCAAACTCGGTATTTGCAAAAGTTAGGCGCTATACATTAGGGGATTTGAATGTTCGCATTTGATTTATAGAAGAGTGTGCCGTAAGTAAAAATAAAAGCTAAATATTTCTGAACGTATAAGTGTCACCAGAGAGGATTTCGTTTTAAATATGAATGTAAAATTGAATTCATAAACAGTAAAACTGTAAAGTTTAGCAAATAAATTGTTCGTAACAATGTGCAAAATAAATGTTTTAGTACGCCGCGTGCTATCAAAACATGCTTCGACTTTCAGAAAATGGGGATTACCCATGTCACAATATAACTAAGATGTTTAATTAAATACATATTTGATTCCATTTCGAAGTTTGTTTGACTCGAGAGCTTTGAGATTAATTAAATAAGTTGCTATGTTGCCAACATTATGTTTGATTGACAAAAGGATCCTGCTGTCAGTATTGTCCTTGGTTACAAAATTGAATTCCTTCAGAATGGAGCGTGGAACTGTATTGTGCAAGTAATTCTATATAAAATTTTGGCGATTGCACTATTGTCGTGGCAGATTCCGTGAAGTAAGAAAATTAATACTAGTAATTACGTTGATACTTTTAAAAGATTAACGAAAACTTTGAACTTAGTCGACGTTTTACACCAAATTTTACCATAATTAAAAAAATGTTAGAAAATTGAAACTAAAATCTCGAAACTTAACACAATTTTCAAGCAAATATAAAACGGGGAGGAATAAAATTGGAAAACGAACTAACTGCCGCCAAAGCCACTTTTTATGCGAGACGCTAAAATACTGGGTCTGCAGTGTGACAAAAACAGAGCAAAGCAACTGATCAAAGATTAAGCGGGTAAACTTTTCAGTGCCCCCATTTCATTTTATTATCAAAAAGTTTCATTAAGGAAAAGTTGACGGGTGCTTGCCGCTTTATTGTCCAATTCATTTGTGTGGAAACCGGCACAAACCGCCACCGTAAATAATGGAAATGCTGCGCGTCCGACGCCTCTTGTTGATTCGCCACCAGCAGATTATTGTACACCAAGTTTGCCTAGCCTCTTATTTCACTCTAACAAAACACAGCGTTACGTTTCCTAGTTATAAGTTGGCGCATAGATGTTGTTTTACAGTTGCTATTTATCGCCTGAAACAATGTGCACGAGAAACGAGATTGTTTAGTGATACTTGCAGCTGTTGATTGTTTGATGATATTTAATAATTTCATGGTAAAGGTTAAGGCTTGTAGGACAATTGAAATATGTATTGAGGAAGGAATCAAAATAATTATTAGTGAAATGTAAAAAAAAGTTTCCTTTTCCAATTTAATTAGTGGTGGCCTATAGGTATGCACATTGTTTTCAATCAATAAAATAAATAAAATTATCAACCAAATATAAAAATTGAAACAGCAAGAAACACCGTAATCAATTTGAAGAAGCACATAACTTAAATATAAAACCTACCATCTAACGGCGGCAATTTAATAAATGCTAGCAACTGACTGCAGTTACTAGAATTTAAAATTCTTTAGGTGAGTTGCTAGGCTTTATTAAATTGTGAAAAAATGAAATTTTGTAGTGTGAAATTTTTCCTCTCCCTTTTCCTGATTATCGTAAACACGAGGCATAAAGTATTTTTTACAGATAACATTTTGCCAACAATTACAGCTCTCACTTTAGTTAAAATATTAGTTCAAAATATCTTTATTCCTTTTTAAAAGTGTAAGCATAGGTCGACATTCCGGTGATTAAAAATTAAATTCCACCATTCAGAAATTAAACGAAAAATTAACCCCTTTTTTATTCTTTAAATATCAAATAAAGTCGAAGATCAAACTAAAGATTATAATGATTTATGCTTTGTAAGGATTTTTATATAAAGCCGCTGATTTTTATATAAAGTATTAGGAAATTAAAACAATTTGTTTTGTCCAATATCATTTTAGCACATATTGCAATGATAAAGCGATTTTATGCCTATTATATACTTTTTATTTTTTCTTATTTTTCTTTACTACTTTGTTTGTGATATTTTAACAAAACTATTCATATTTTACGTAAAATTAGTACTTACAATATTATAAATTGCCAACCTGTAAGCTATAATTACTGACAACGCTCATTTTGCCCGCTGTGTATTACGCGTGAAATTTCATAAAATTATTGCGTAAATTCATAAGTTCCATATTCATATGTGTGGAATAAAGTTTTATATTTAATAATTATGAGATCTTCCTTTTCATTTATAATGTATATTTTAACTACAAAAACATATGAAAAAATCAACTGCATGTAAATGGAAGTCAATAATAACTTTTGAATATTGGCATCTATACAATACAATAACCTAAATTTTTTTAAGTGAGATGGTGCAAGTAGTGAATCGGAATTCACTGAGTAGAAATAGATGTTAAAAGCTTTATAACATTTCTGGGAATAAAATGTTGCAAAAGTAGATATCGTTTTAGTCAGTGGGTAAATATAAATAATAAAACGCTTAACGTTACCGTACGTAATACGTGACACCGTCGCTAAAGACAGTGCCAAATGCTCGAATAAAAACTTCAAACATTATCTTAAGCACCAACAAACTCGATTGTGGAAAATTTTAGGGATATGCCCGACGTTGTGACGAAAGTTACACACGAAATGGAGGTGAATGCGAAAGAATGCTAAATACCTGTTTACCGTAGATGTTACGTCGCAAAGTTCACTATCTGCCTTTTCACGAGAGAACTACATCACAAAACTCATTTGGCATTCAGCCACCTACAATAGTCGCGTAGATGCGAGCCTCTGTTTAAACTACCTGTTTTTTATCCAGAATTTCGAGGCAACTTGCCATGACAAAGTTAAGCGAGATACAAAATTAATTATTACGCTACGCGCTGCGCTTGTGTGCGCTACGGATTATGTATCAAGTGTTGATGTTCTACGCGGACAGCAACATAAAACTCAAATATGTATGTAAAATTCTGGTACAATACGACCTATATAAAAAAATTTATACTATATTCCAATAATATGCTTATCTCTATAGTGTATAACGTGAATTATAATATATTATAACTGCAAATATTAAATAATTAATAGTTTTTGTAAGCTTTGATTTGGCTTATTTTAAACAGGACTTAATTGATTTATTATTTATCTTATAAAATTTCAAACTATAATTAACAATTCGAATGAATTTACCAGAGGTTAAACGTTTAAAATACCATAAGCGTTGAGTAGATTTGAACATAATTATTATTTATGCTTTGATGTTATGATAAAATTTGTTTAGATACAATCAAAATATGATAGGCTATATATATAACTTATACTTAAGTGAGCGACCAAGAAATAACGAACAGACAAAAATCAATACATATTATTATTTAAAAACTCGTATTAATACATTTAATGTCAGTAAGAATCACATAACATATTTCACAGGTGGTGATTCAATGTTGTATCAAAAATGTTCTATGGAACAGTGCATTTACTGCCTTTACGTATGAAGAAATAACTATTTATAAAGTAGGCTAAGCAAAAGCAGCCAGCTGATTATGTGTTGAAATAGTTCGTCAGCAAGCGACTGCAAAAAGTGGCTCAAAAGTAGAAGGTCTACAAATCAGAGTGTGTTGCGCCATTTGCCCGCCTTTCGTGCTTACGACCGATATACGATTTTACTGAGCTGTCATATCAACTAAATTATCATCTGATTTACTGAAAGCGGTATTTATGTAAGCCCCTTATGTTGACACGTATATTAAAAAAATATTTAATGATAAAATACTGCAAATTTTTCATAATTCTTGACTTTTTTGTATAATTTAGTAGGTATGAACAATATCGACTACAAAATTATATTAACAAATCACAATTCATTTCAATACTAAAGGGTTCTATAATTATCATTCGTGACAGGAGAATAAAATCATATAGTACTGCAAACATACAGAAAACTGATGAAAATCAGCGATTGAAATAATTTTGTGTTACGTTTTGTATTATTTTGTAACTGTTACATACTTTTGGGGCTGACATATTGAAAAAGTGTATTAAATAGATTCTTTTCTTTATATATATGTAAAAATAAAGTTAAAAAATAATCGAGCATATTTATTTTTGGACATGTTATAAGATAACAAAAGGATTTTTTAGGAACAAGGCATATGTAATTGTAGTAATAGGTAGATTGTGAAATTTTCTCCCAGCTCAAGTGGTGCATAGAGAATGAGAGAACCTCATTCAATAGTATCAAGACAAACATACTTTGATTATAATCAGCCTTCAAAACGGTATTTACCAGTTTCCTTGGTAAATATTTAATGAAGTCATAAGCTGAACATGACCTCGACATTGACGTCACAGTTAAAATAGACGACGCGCACGGAGCTAATTACATTGTTGAAATGTTAACAAAGCTTTATTTTTAGTTCATACTTTTTAACTTGATTGATGTAGGTGCGTTTTCAATTTATATTCGAAGATTTTATTACGCGTTATACTTTGTGTTTAATTGCATTTAAAATTAAAAAAATAATTTAATGAAAAAAATTAAAATGATTGCAGTTTATGTTTGAGGAAAATGAATGGCTTAAATGACTTTATTAGCTCTAGAGCTATATATGATAGGTATTACTTTAATGACAGTACAAAAATAACTTTTTCTTATGGTGGCCTGAGCGGTAATTAGCCAATTATTTTTATTTAAATAAGGCGCGCCGAGCACCCGTGACTTTAAGACACTATTTCTCATTATCTGTTCCATATAGATTTTATATATTTTTATTTGCGTACAATGACACTTTAATAATACGTAGTATAAAGATGAATTAATTATGTGCAAATCTGATGCAATTGTAAATGGAATAACAAATTAGCATGTGGGACAATAATTCTGTATATAGAATGAATGAAAAATATCTGCGCACACGAACATAATGCGGCTATAAATATATTATGTAACAGCAGCCCTAGTAACGATGATTTACAATGTAAATATTGCGAACGTTCCTTTTCGTGTAGGAACGCGGGGTGAGCTCAATATTTAAATATTTCTTTGATTAAAAAACAAATAAGGCGTATGCGTGAAGTTCATTATGGTTCTAAATGGAAAAACTGTGTACTGTTTGTGTCATCGCATATTCATGGGGAGTTTTCGTGAGTCGACCTCTCAAGAATTGCGCACCGACTGAGTAAACAACGGCTAATGGAAGGATTTTACGTAGTTACAACGCGCTAGAACCATTTGCTTATATAACCCATTTATTAATTGTAACACAAAGCTTTTTTACAACTTATTTGACGCTTATTATAAAGAAAAATTTCGTAAAATAATCATTTTTAAGATTACAACAAAGCAATATATTTATTAATTTAACCTTAATAAATATTTAGCAGGAAAACAACAAAAACAAAAATTGAGGTATCAGATCTAATGACTTTATTTCTGTCTATAATCGCTGCACGCAAATTTTAATTTCAATCGTTGGCATGATGAAAGTAGGTTGGCCTTGACCTACTTAATTTCCGGATGCTAGATTTCCTGACTTGTATAATAAGTTAATTTTATCTAACCAAACTGAAATAACTCCAGTAAGTGTCTTTAACTATAAACTTTATCGCATTAACGTTTCGCAAACTAATTACTTAACTGAAATCTCTTCGAAACACATTTAAAACAAGAGAGTCATAATATTTCATAACATCATTAAACCTAATATAAAGTCTGTAAAAGTTTTATTTAACGTTTAGAAATAACACGTTTGTTTTAAATTTCTGAGTATTTGCTACGTTTTTGCGCCTAGGTCGCCTGCATAGCATGGACTGTGTGTTCAGCTAAAAAGCCTCTAGTAAAACATTCATAGTGTTTGTATTTTCATGTTTATGAAACATGTGTGTTATAGATTATAAAGGTCTATAACAAAAGAAGACATGTTTTGTTGATAATAATTATTATTACATCTAATGATCACATGTTTTTGCATTTTCATTTTATATTACAACTGATTAAGCTGCGTAGTTTCTTTTCTCTTGGCTGTATTGTGAATTAAACTCAAAAGTACCTTGTTCTATATGTTAATACAGGAACTAATACGCCAAAGACATGACGAATTACTGCCAAAAGTAATAGTTCTATCCATCCAATAGTTGTTTGTATGAAAGATATACATCAGCATTAAATTAGTAGATAATTTTGAATTACCTTCTTTATATTCCTGAGTATTTAACTTACTAAACTTTATTTGTTGCCTCTACAGTTGTATCACAATAGGTATTTAGTGTGAAGTATGCGAACAAAAAGTATGCCATTGTTCCCACTCTTTATCAAGCTAACGTTAGCGTCACGGTTTCTACGGTCAACGACTTTGCCACTGACATTTGAAATAAAAAGAAACGACTGAAACTTTTTGTTTTACATTTCTATTACAGAAGAAAAGTTCAAGATAATTCGATTAACGAAGTATATTTAATTTGTATTGTGACGATGAAAGAATTTGTTGAATTATATAAAACAAACATCGTAATAGAGCTATTACCAAATAACTAAATTGTTGATAGCTATTGACTTATGTTAAATTTTATAGTTGAAATAAAATAATTTTGGTAAATAATTAAAATGATGTATTTCTTGTATCGAATTTTCTACAAACGAATTTAAATTTAATCAGAGCACAGATTTTATCATGGTTTACGTGATGGATGTCGTGGAGTCATAAATAATGTCTAGACTAGCGCAGTCTTTTTCTGTTTCAATTTCAATTTTATAATTTTACATAAATTTAACAATATGTTTAATGAAATAATCTATTATTAAAAGAACTAATAAAGATTAAGATTATTTAAAAATAATTAATAACGTTTCATTCAATATATTTGACGGTCGACGGTTTTTGGCGAAATTATGGGTTCAAAATAAGTCATAAAATAAAAGATGGCAATTTATTCTCATCATTTCATAGTTTAAATGAATTAAACAATGGGGAAGACAGTTTAATAAGCCTCACAGAGGAACGATGATTCAGTCTTGATTATTTTCATATAAGGTGCTCTGTGTCAGAATTTTACGACAGCATATGTCTTGTGAGAGCGATAACTTAGTCATTTTATGTTCACCTCTTGCTTCGCCTCTACTTCGGAAGTTCAACGTGCGAGTCCCTGCGGGTAGTCATAAACACACATATATTCTCTATGCTTCCTTTGAATATATTCTTCCTATCTTTATTACATTGGATAGAACGTTATTTTAGCCTTATTTAGGAAACTGGGAGATGAAAATGTACGATGTCAATTTACGTAGTTGTTGCTCAAAGGGTTTTATTGTACGTACCGTTTATGTATACTATTTTGTTTTTGCCAAAACCTTGACTTTACGCGTATTATTTACTGACTTACATTCAAAGGCCGGGTACAAATTATAGCTCAATAAAAGCTCGGTATGTGGAAGGTAAGGTATTAGCAAAAAGCGGCAGAATGTGTCGGGTCGCTCGTGAATCGTAAGGTTGGCAGAATCGGTCGCACACCGCACTTTATAGTTTTAATATCTTTGCGGTTCTGAGGTTGCCAGAGTTACAGTTCGACACACTTTTTCTATCTTTCTCGGTAAACACAATACTTTAAATGGAAACCGTAAATGTACGTTCGAATTGTCGTTGTCGCAAACATTAAAGCAATGAAAACAAATTTTCTTACGTAAACAATAAGATACGAAGCATGTTTTTTGTGATTTTATTTCACATGTGGTTTTTGATCCTCGAATAAACTTGACTATTTTATATAAAAACGGGACACGAGCGCTTACCGTCTACAAGAACAAACGTTATATTTACCCTCTTAATACAAAAAATATTTACATGGCTTAGGCAGGCGTAAGTTATTTTCGTTTTTACGTTTTCCTTAAGACGTCGGGGACGGGCTCTCTCGGGGAAGATAATTTCGTAGAGCTACGTGCTGCGACCCACATTATTGGAGCAACTTGACCTGAAGTGCCTTAAATGCTGATCCCGTTCTATTGTGTAATGTAAAACCAATTAAAGAAATGGTTTCAGTGGAATTGTATTTTTTTTTTCTTAAAGCCTGTACTTAGAGTAGCTTATCTAATAGTACCCAAACATGGGTTGGTAAAATGTTGGTATGTTGATAACAACTTTATCTATTTAAATGTTGCTCAATTTTAGAATTTCTAAGGTTATTGCGTTACGTATATTAATAGCCCATTTACGTGTAAGACATATTGGGAAGGGGACATACCAATTACTATTAGATTGTTTCCTTTAAAAAATACTATTTAGGTTGTATTTTAGTTACTTTTCTCTACTCTGTTTTACTCTTGAACCGAAACTTTTTTCTACTACTTCTTTTTTCAACTTCTATAAAAATGAATCGCAAAATGCGTTGGTAAGCGCATAACTAGATAACAGCTGAACCAATTTACATAATTCTTTATTTTGGACATTCCTTGTAAAGTTTTTAAGCAAAAAGAATGGAAGGTGCTTGGTAAAAAAATTCGGGATAGGTACAGCGTAAATGTAGCTGGGGGCAGCTAGTGACTTAATATAGTTTATATATTATAGTTAGTACCAAGTTACCAAGTACCTTCCATTTTTTTTGCTTGAAAACTGTACAAGGAATGTCCAAAATAAAGAATTATGTAAATTGGTTATATAGTATACTTGAACTTATTAGTTATCACAAGCCTTTATTACTTTATAGAAAATGAGCCCTAGATTGCAGTAAATTCTTGTGAGAATGTAGCCTTCGTTGGAGATTTAAAAACGCTTTTTAGGTTGGGACATCGATTGTTCTGGTTCACTTTTAAAAGACGAGAGTTCTAAGATTCACAGCACATTATAAAAAAGATCGTGAAATTAAAAACTATATTTTCTCATATTATTTTGATGATAGAGGTATTCATTTCTTAATTTTCGCTTATTAAACATTTTCTGGGTTATAAAAGATTTTAGTAGGAACCGGATTATTTCGGCCCATACTAATTACGGTATTCACGATTTCACGTGTTCTCATGATACTTCATTCGAGCAAAAACAAAAACGAGACTTGCCCTATTTTAATTACACTCTCGATAGATTTCTAAAAAAGCCAAGTGTTTTTACCCCGCTCTAGTTGTTTTGTATGAGGACTGCGTCTATTTACGGTTGGGTTCGGTGATAATGGTCTAAGATTAGGAGCTGACAATTTTAGCGAAGCGCTTTTTATGTTTATGAGTTTACGTGTTTTGCAAACAGACAGACTTAGAGATTGTTTTAAATCAGTTGGAGAATGATAATGGCCTCCGCAAATCTTCTATTACAATGGTAAGACATCCATTGTAACTGTAAATTTATGAAGTAAAAAGAAATATATATGTAACATTTAACGTACCAAACTAAATTAAAAGTGATGTTAATTTCCCAACCATTTTTACTATGTTACGTAAAGTGCTACAAATATAAAGACTAATAATTCAATTTGCGATATCTACCAGTAGAGATGTATAACCGTCAGTAAAATTCAAAGAGGCTTATATATTTTAATTAGTATAAAAGCAACGTGTAGCGGATAAATAGTGGGCCAGAAACGTTATAAAACAGAACGGAAGGTGACACGCCGCGACGTGAGCTCGCCCGTGTCCTAGATCCGACCTTTTTTACGACAGGACGCTATCGACCTTCGTAACTCGAAACTTTTGATGATAACGCTTACCCTGAATAGTTTCTCGAAACTTGATACGATTTTAGCAAGTGCTTCTAGAAGACGGTTAAGTGGCTGAATAATAAGATTAAGTTACTTACGGCTGCGGTCATTTGTTAGACACTTGTATCGTATTTAATTCTATTATTATGTATGATCAAAAACAGTAGTAAAATGAGATTTTTGATAAATAAACAAACAACAACTCATTTTTTGTCATTTACGTGATGTAGAAGCAGAGCAACGTTAGTGCTTGTTTATGTATAACGAGAGAGCGGCAGCGGGTGCGAGCGCGGATGAAGATGGTGACAAAATAGCACTTTGTCACTCTCAACTTCTCGTTTGATACGATATCAGCTGATTCAGAACTCAGATAATCTTTTCTATCTCTCTCGCACCTCAAAGACGTAGATAAAGGACGTATGTGCCATGTAAGAGGTTCAATGTACTTTGTCAAAGAG
This sequence comes from Eurema hecabe, assembly GCA_026213755.1. Taxonomy (NCBI): domain Eukaryota; kingdom Metazoa; phylum Arthropoda; class Insecta; order Lepidoptera; family Pieridae; genus Terias; species Terias hecabe. The sequence continues at coordinate 4,515,347 of JADANM010005989.1, read as the reverse complement.
AACTAATTTTATTATTTATTCATAGCAATACCAAATAAGGACCTACAGGCCGGTATACGAGAATATTAACAGGTTTATGGGTCGGACATTATTAGGATACTGCATATAACTTTATTTCTTTGATATTCCGCGCCCGCGCCCACAACCGCTCCCACATTTTAATGAACGAACACTAAGGTGAAGCAAAGTGCATCCCTTAGGCATCAGTATATGTATTTATTATTAGTTTACAAGATTTATGAATCTGTCTACTAGCGTATGGCGTTATGATCAATACCTCTTAGAACGTACAAATATTGGTACAGTGTCAGCCTCAATCATACGAACTATAAAAAAATTCAATAAAAACTTAAATATACAATATGCATCTTGATAATTTTAAAATGAAATAGTTTATATTATTATTGCGTAATATTTATATACATGTATAAGCAGATGTTGTGCAACTTTTATATATATAGAAATAGGTTAAAGCTCTCCAACACTTTTATGTAAAACATTCAAATATGTATTTGCACCAATGAATCAAAATCAAAATTCATTCTTTGAATGACTGATCAAAGCCTAACTTTGAGCAATGAGTATGGCATAGTTCCGGTGAGTGAGGCAATATGATGCGTGAACTAATGTTATACCAGTGCAAAGCATACGAATCAATTCCTATTTTGATCTTTAATCTGACGTTGTGTTTCATTTAATTATAATTTATTATAATTTGATTTTTTCTATCCATCCCTAAAACATTTGAACATCAGAATAATATAACAATATGCTATTTAAAATTGTAGACCACAAGTGACGAAATTGTACAACACTTATTGTATCCATAGTCCATGCGCATTCATAATCTTAATATAACTTTTATTGTATTAAATTGTGTAAACATATCTTAGCCACAACGCTTATTGTGAAAAACCGTTAACTGACAAACCTGAAAATACAAATAATATCAAAGTGTTGTATGATATTGGGTGAAATGGTAATCTTTGTTTACGGTCAAAATGTACAAAACAAATAAGTATTTGGAAGGCAGTTGGGAATCTATAACTCAATGCCAAGTTTTCCAAAGTTGGGTAACTCGTATAGAAGTACTTCACCCGAAGCAAACGGCCCAAGTCGAAACCTCCATTTCGTTGTTCTAAACTTACCTGTAAACAAAAACATTTTCGCCATTTCACCAATAATAAGATTTCAAATAACACTTCACAAAAACATCATTTGTAACTTATATTGTTTCATTATACTAATTTTAAAATAATTAAAATTGTTTACTCTTATGTATTAAATGCTTAAATAATTCAACGTTAATATATAAAAGTAGCGTAAAGAACGTTTTGCAATAACAGTACTTACAATGTCGAAGCGGTTACCCGTTGCCTATGTGTCCATGAATACTTGATATCTGCCCTCATTCTGAACATAATTTATTTTTAATCTCATTGCTCATGTATTGCTCATGTTTCAGCTCACGTAAAGCCGTCGACGTAAAAGTTCACCACCTGCAAATTGGAAGCTGTTCATGTCGTTTTAATGCACGTTTTTACAGACTAAATGTGGTTTAAATGTGTGATTAGAATTTTTAATGTGCTTCAGTTTAGCGAGACGACAATTATTATTGATCGAAGCAAAGGCAATTTTTTAATTCATTATTATCGAATATATAACATATTATATGGAACGTATAAAGTTATTTTAGTGATAGTTAGATACGGTATCAGACTGAACGTTTCGTCTTAAAGTTAATATGACAAAGTAGCAAACTAATAATTATGGAGGCTAACTAATTGAATGATTAGTAGATCAAAACTTTTTTGTAAGTTAAAGCTAGAGCCGTGAACGACTGAGCTACTGCGGTTTTCTCGACCTGAATAGTTTAGTGAATTTCACCGAACAGTCCGCTGGCCGCGTGCCGAATGTTGCAGTTAAATAATTTGTGATAACCGCTTTCATTTATTCAACTTTAATTTGAATTCCATGTTTTCGTTGTTGAAGTTTGAATGTTACTTGATCGAACGTTTCGTTCATATATCCGTATCTGTCGCCGTTTGTCTCGCCCCTGAGTTACGACTGTAAATATTTTAAACACAATATGCTGTTCGGTAGTTATGCATAGCCCTTAGATCGTTCAGATTTACAACACAGCTATAAAAGTTAACGTAAATGATATGCAATCAAACGGACGTAGCTTTCAAATAATTTATTTTTTTAATATCAAATTTTAATTTAATTTATAAGCGGGTTACAACTATATTTAAACTATTAATAGCTGCTGCATATTTTATACATAAATAGTAGTATTCCTTGGACGTAAGAGACAGTTAGATCGAAATTTCAGTAAATAATCATGAGATGCAAAAGCATTGTTAAGTCTAATTTAACTATAAACAGACCGCTTTTAATAATAAACTCAATTCGAGCAGACAATAAAAGGATCTATTTTAAACTTGTATTCTTGTAAGTTGCTATTGTTGAGAATGACGACTTATGTAAAGTTGGACTAAGCGGCAGACAGACTCGGTGGCCTTTCTATTATCCCCGCTCTTTATTCTTGCAAAGAAAAAGTTGAAGTCTTTATGAGATTTTGTTTGTTTTACTCCGAACACAGTTTCATCTTATTAGCTCCCTTCTCTGTTGTTTGGCGTCACGTTCGTTGTTTTAAAATTGCTAATTACCTTGTTTACCTTTAGAGGAATTTTATAAGAGCTGTTTTTGTACTTTTTATAGTACGTCAGGGTGCAGGCGAATTTTATGTTTTACTCGATCGAAATAATTTACCTGGCTCTTGAATTGTTACAGACATCTACAGCTAGTTTTTTTACTATTTCGTAGATGCTATACAAATAAAAAATGGGATAATACGTTTTTAAAGCACGAAACGTTCGCAATAATCCATCACGAGCCAGCGCTCGGCGACACGTACTAATGGAATGTGAATAAATTTGTACACTTCGGGCTACGAACCTTATCAAAGCTTCTAAATTCTGTTTGTTTGTCACGCATGTATGGTGCTTATTATACATATATTTATATGATGTTAGATGAAGGTGTCTATAAAGGCATGCTTTAGTTTAAATATTAATGTCTTTATTATATAAATACAATATAAGTTTCTATATACATATTTTACATATGCATGCAAAAACGATGTTAGTTTTATATAATGTTCTTATACGCAAAACAATTTATCTATTCACTCAAGATGCGTATTCGATTATGTCGATGATATTGCATTGTCCGTCGTTTTATAATTACACTTACTTGTATAAGTGCGATTTCATTACTTACGTAGATCCACGCTTTTATCTCAAAAGATGTGCTTTTGTAATTACGCAAATGAGAGCTCGAGAATTCACGGCTGGTTCAAAGGAGGGTCGTGATCCCAACAAATGTCTCTTACACTTCCCGACAAGTAAATCTGCTTCGGATCCTTTATCAATAGAAAAACCAGATATTGAACATCTTGATTTATGTCTGAGAAATGTGGTTCTTAACGTCTAAAATTTTAAGAGGCACTAAGAGATAATATAGGAATGGGAAATTATCAGGTACAGAGAAAAGTTATATTATTAAAGAAATATACGAATAATGAGGATTTTTTTCATATATACGAAAAAAGCTGTTTGTTGTTTCTATCATAGCCTTGTTTGTTGTTCTTTATCAGCATCCATATATCTTTCTAGGATGAAAAACTATGCAGTTTGTTGGTTTAGTTATTATATTATTTGCTGTAAATTAAGGCCATCTGGACAGACTTTCATCGATGTCAATGATTTTCATTTTCATGTGTCAACATAAACATTTTAGCTTTATACTGGCAACGATTTCATTAGTGTCTTATGAAGACTGTAATAGAAACATTTCGTATAATTAGAACGTGAAATTACACCCATTACCATTTAGCATTTAACGGGTTTAACAGAAATCCAGAGTACGCCGCGAGAGTAACTCTATTTCCTGCTACGTGCTACGATTGCTACGCCGTAGCTCTAGCTCGTAGCTTCGAATGCCTTTCATTGTGAATAATTATTCCGTACAAATTGTTCTCCGTTTTTATTTGAGATTTTAAGCATATAGGTCAAGCACCCGCGTTCAGTTTTCGTTGAAGTATAACTAAGATTGAATTTATTTTGAATTGGGACAATAGTCTGTTTTCAATACTATTTATTACTGAATACATAAACTACAAAAAGTGTTCAAGATTTATTTTCACTTTCCCATATTGTGCCGTTTCGGCAAAAAAAATTTAATTTAAAAAAGGTCTGCAATGAATCATAATTTTTACATTCATATCGATATCGAGTTTAAGATGGTGATCATCGAAGCTCAAACGGGTCTGGATCGGCAGCGAAGCGGACGCGACAAAAACAAAAGCCACCTATTACAATGAGCTCTGCATCTTGTACCTTTTACAATTCTTTGTTATTAACATTTTTTATCTTTTGAAATATGAAGCTTCGTGATAAAACAAGCATATAATAAAAACTGGATAAGTACGACTTGTACTCGCACACCTAAGACAAAGTTTTGCAAGTACAAATTTGATTTTTTTTTTAATAATTAATTATTTGTTATTTTTATATATTTTGGGTGGAACGATTTCAACCCTTAGCGTAGTTGTTACAACCAAGTGGTAGTTATATAAAAATATAATGTATAAATTTCCTCCAGATTCTAGCTTAAAGGACGATACCCACTACAACGTATCATACCATGACCGTGCTATGAACGTATCAGACACTTCAAGGTCGGTACGGTCTACTATACCCACTAGAGTGTATGAAAGTCGTATGTATCGGCAATACTTGCCGGTCCGTGCATGGCAAGCAACGGTGCTGGTCGGTAACGGAATGAGCTAGTGGGCATGCTCTAGAGAATATTTTTTGTCTGAACGATCATAGCAAGGTCATTGTATGATACTGTGTGTAGACCTTTAATATCTTATTAAACGTATATTGAATAGATTGTTAATTAGTACAGCAGTTTTTTTCACAATTGAATTGACTTTTTATTAATTTATTGCTTTTTGTATTTACTTTATTAATATTAACTACACCATGTATGTACAATCCACATTTGTAGATGTTAATTAAACTAGATCCATTAAAATTGGCAGCAATAAGCTTAGAAACAATGTTATCTATTTAATTGTCCTAATGCAGGTAGTAATTAGAACAAATTGAGACGGCAGAACTACTCTCCGATGTTTCAATTACGCTAAATTGTGTAGGTATTACCTAGTAGGTAGCTCGATTTAATTAATCCGCTATTTATTAATTCTTAGAAATGTGATAAGTTAAAAACATTAGGGTGTTTTTCAAAACAGTCGGTAAACTTAGATAGAAATTTTAGTATTGACCTTTGATGTGGATATTTCATTAATTGGCTGTTGTACGCTGAGGTAATGTAAAGTATCATATATAGTAACAATTACTATTTATTTATATATCAATTTGATAAAATATTCTTACACTGATTTAAATCTTTCAGTATTATAATCTCTATAAATCGCAATGAGCTAATGAAAAAGGACTTGCTTGATAATGAAACGCGATATATAACGGGCAGCGGCCGATCCAAAAATGACGGTATCAATTAAAAGGATGGTGCGCTGTGCGCAGGGGGGGGCCATCCATCACGGGGGGCGGGCGACGCGGACAAATGAAGTGCGATTTGATTCCACGCCCGCCGCCAATGATCCCATTTTCATTCACAACTTATGCAGTCACTAAGAAAAACAAAGAACCCAGCTCATTAGGACAGCTAAAAAGTCTTATGTTTTATTCAGGCACCGCTCGAGAAAACGCTAACCGAAGTAATTTAACTTTTAAACGAGTGACGATTGTTCGATTCAGTGCATTTTTAATAGTGACTGTTAAGTTAAAAAGCAATTAGAACGGACTTTACTTATTTCGGAAAGCCATTAACGGTAAACTGGGAGACTTTTTGTCTTCATTGGCTCGTCATGTTTGTGCGGAAAAATGGCTTACACGTCGCTGTTTTGTTAAACGTGTTTTGCGTTTGTAGATACAGACAAGAGTTTTAATACATCACCTATATGTATGACTAAATGTTTGAAATACGACATAAATTTCGTTGTTTTATAACATGATATCATCTTAGTGGATTGTATATAATATATAAATTCATTATTAAATAACATTTTTGTTAAATAGTACGCTTTGAGAAATGCGAAATGTCTCATATTGAACACGAATCTATTCGCAAACTTTATATCCCCAGAGTCCTTCTGAAACATGTATGTCACAAGCTACGAAATACGAAAAAAAGAATGATTTTTTTTATTCTATAGACGTTATGATTCATTTTTTTAGAGATATATTAAAGAAAAAATATATGTGAGAAGAGAATTGAAGAACGAAGTTTAACATTCATTATCATCAAGGCATAATATGATGAGAGTTGGCAGGTGTCCCGGTCACCCGCGCTCGTAATTCTGTTTTCGACTACGTGTCATGAATAGTTAGTGCTTACTTGAAACCGTCCGCTAATCCCTGCAACTTCTAACTTTTGCAACTTCAACAAAAATACCGTACCCTATATGTGTAGAATAAGAAACAGGACGCGAAATTATGTCGCCATCTTTATTTATTGCTTCAGTGTTAAGTTTGTTTACACAGTTATTAAATTAACCGTCTAAGTATGTCAAAGCCTTAAGTAAATTAGTTGCTGGCCCCATAAATCTTGCAAGCTCTACGTACAATGTAATATTAAATAGATCCATAAATTTACTTCACTGTATCATTTTAGTAATTATTTTAATTGATTCAGTTTTATTTATATTGTTATAAACATTGTTAATATGTTATTCTTTTATGGACACATATAAAATGTAGTTTTATTATATAAATATGAATCATTTTTAGTTTCAATTATTTTTTTATCGCTTTTTTCTTATAATGACTGGTTTAATCTAATTTGTTGTACATTTACTATTAAAATAAATGAATTCATAACATATGAATATGTACAAGCATTCTAATAAATTGCCTATTTTCGTTGAATGAATATATAATGTTACTATTATGATTTGACACACCATTATTCACTTAGGTGTGGGTGTCATGTTATGTTGTCAGTGGTTGTACCTTTTGAAAAGCAAGGGCGCTTCAGTGGCAGCTATGTGGCGTTCCTTTGAATTATTAACTATTGCGTGCCTCCTTATGTAGCCTCGCGTTTATTTTGAATAGATAGTACGGTATTTATGTGGTAAATAAAGTTGAATGACGTCCGTGGCGCAGGCGTTGACAATCTTTTTTTATTTAGAAAACTTCTAATGAGTCTTATGTTAACGACCTAGTTATTATAAATATTAATTAAAGGATATGAGACATATTTCTTCCTCCGTTACTTTTGTAAGAATTTTAGTAATTAACAATTCTTTGTTTATTTTAACTTTTTCATAACACTATAATGTGATAGCACGAAGTTTAGTGTACAATAAATGTTAAAAAAACATTACGCGCAGGCCACAAAACACATTCAAATAGTCTACTTATAACTTAAACCTGGGAGTGTTCTGGAATATTCAAATTTAATAAACCAAACGTCTTACATCTAGGTAACTCCACGGCTAAGCCTTCATCTAGCCTAAGTTATATCTTAGAATCCAACTTTGGGGTCTCTAGAGCCCGCGCTTAGATTAATTGATTTGGCTTTAAATTATGTATTTTAATCGCGAATGTAATTTATTACTTAATTATAAATAACTCTTACCAGACATGTTGATTTATTATTAATTATATTATTCTACTAGCCGGCACTAATCTAATCATCTAATTATATCCAAGATTATTCTAAAAAATAATTATGTTAATCGGTTCAGCTGTTATCGAGTTATGCGCTTACCAACACATTTTGCAATTCATTTTTATACTATAGATTACTGTTTTTGTGTTGTACCTACTTGTTTGTCAAAAATGGAACATAAAAAGTTTTCTATTAATCCACTTCGTATTTCGTCTGTTGCGCCCTTCACAAAAAATGATATTCCCGTAAAAATAATACGTTCGTGGGTAATATGGACAGACACGTATGATCCGCGACTGATCGCTGCGTACGATCCGTCGAACGGAGCTCACGTAGCTGACATATTTCCCAACTAATTTGCGATGTTTTTTCTCCATCATTCCGAAATATGTTTACGTTTATGTCGAGTACGAATATTGGAATTATATTCGTAAAAAGGTGAACGTTTTGACATCGCAGGGAAAAGTTTGTAATCTTCAGAATATATATAATGTGTGACATTTAAGATTTCAATGCTTATTCTTTAAGTAATTCTATTGTGATTATAATTATTTTTAATAGTATGAAAATAAAGCTGCTTTTTTTAAAGGATCTTAAATCTACGAGATCACGAAATTTCTATTTCTAGTGCAGTAATAGTAAATACACAATAAAACAATAACAGCTAAATATAATAACGAACGAAATGTTTCTGAGGAGAATAGAAAAAGTGGTGTCATTAAAACTGTCTGAACAACGCTTAACGATGCTGTATAAAATTAACGTAGTTCTTGAAATTGCAAGGGCTGCCAAAAGCCTGAAGACAGGGTTACCCGAATAGCTTTATCTTTTAACATTCACTTCAACAAAAGCTAGGTGTTACAATGTTAAGTTTAAAATTCATTGTGCCCTGGCGCCTTGTAAGAATGCGGTTTTGTATGTGTTTGTAATTTTAATAAATTATGTGCAGTATTCGTTTAGGTATTTCTGAATAGACTAGTCGAACAAAATGTTATTAAATTAAACGAGTACCCCATTTGTATTTCCTGAAAAAAATTACTGTTCAATAAAAATATTTTAAGTGAACATTAAAATTATAAAATGAATATAAGAATAACGTTTTATTTTAATTAATAAGACATCATTTCCAAACGATAAAGCAACGAATTGGTGGACATAATAGTTAATTCAGCACGTTTATCTTTGACACAGCTCCATCCTACGCCAAGCAAACCTTATGTTATGGGCTGTAGCTACTAAATCAAAAAATAAAATTATTCATAGTTTATAATTGAATTTGAATTCAAATAAGTATTTTATGATGTATTTTAAATTGAAGGTAAATGGTACATATTTCTGCGTGCGTTTAGTGGTTAGTATGTATTCAAATAACGCGTGCATTCTGTATATTTGAAATTGTGTTATATGGAATATGAAACAATATGGAAATGCCTACGGTAATTGCATAATTGAGCTAATTTAGCAAGTTTGATAGTAATAAATCTAGTTAGACGCAGTTTGCGGTCAATTCGCGTAACTTAACATTAATTTCGTTTATAACATTTTCGACGGAACTATTTGAACTGAACTGAACTGACCTATTTGATTCACGTTTGACGAATACCGTTGGAGATTTCGGATTAATTGGTTTTGGTTTTACAAACTCGAAGAAGAATTTCAGATTATTACGATTGATTTCCTTGAGAGTTTATACCATTTTGTTTTAAATTAAACTATTAATAATTATATTTTACGTGAACTGACACAATTCTTACAAAAAATAACACTCGTACTGCGTTCATACTTGGTTCGTATTTATTGTATACTCATCGTTTTTAAATAAATCGTTTTTAAGAACCTGCAACCCTAATATAGGGCTAAATTACAGTGCAAGTCCAAATTTTTTAATAGATCATAATAGTTGTATTATAATTATGTCAAAAAATTATTCAAATATTCACTTTAAGCATTTTTGATTAGATCTTAGTTAATGATTGTTTATCATTCTAAGATTTTATTGCTCACATAGGTTAGGTTTTTTATCGGACTACGATTTACTAGTAACCGACTGACTATTAAAAAATGAGAATATAATAATGTATGTAACATGCCAAATGTACCTATTATATATATGTCTGTTTGTGTATTCTATCGTAGTGTCCTTAGTTTTCAAGTTTTTTTTAAATGAATGAAGGGGTCAAAACGGTTCGCCGTAATGGCTCAAATAATAGTTTCTATCTTTTTGTGGTCGTGTTAAAATTTTGCAACCTTTAGTGCTCGTGGTGTCGTTGGCACATACAGGGGTTTTCATTTTATAACAATTGTTGAAAATGCGTTCACTTGATAAAATATTATTTGCTTCTTCCTTTGACTTGAAATGTACTCATTAATTTCAAGTCGTGTTTGATACCAAAGTTTACCGTAGGTGAGAGTGATATTGTAAAAGTTATTCAGCTCTTTTGAAAGAATGTAACAAGCAAAACCATTTAAAACAGTGAAAAAACTATTGCGACTTTTTATCACGTAGATTTTTTATTACCTCCGTAGACTTAGTAAAACTAACTAATACTTTATGAGATTGTTAATTCATAAAAGAAAACCTTAGCCTGATAAAGTTATTGTCATTTTATTATCAATAAGCTAGTTTTAAGTTTATTGTTAAAAACATTATTAATAAAGGTATTTAAAAACGAAAAAAAAACATAAAAGTTCTTTCTTCTACCGATAAAATAATATGTTATTAGAGTTCTCTTTTCTAAAATTTAGTTTTGAAATTTTTTTCAAGCATATATTATTATTGTTAGCGATTGTTTTTATAGCAAATGTCCTTCCAAAACTCTAAATTCATTGGAGTGTAGACGATAAAAACGTTTTCAAGCTATTCTACTTGCCAAGTACAGTGTGATCGTGCAAGAAAGTTCAATCCTTATCGCAGATTGGCTATTCTATCGCGTTTGATATCTAAACTACGGAGGTAAATAAAATTCTATATTTCCCAATAAATAATAAGTATTATTTCTACCTTTATAAACACAAATTTATTACATGTTTAATACTATAATACAAACAAATAATACGAGCTAAGTTTACTTTCACTTAAGCTGCTTACTGCATATATAAGCGCGAGTTTATTAGAGCGGATTAAACTGTGGATTAGAAAAGTGAAGGCAGACAATATTATGATAATACTTTAATTAGAAATACTGAATACATTATGTGTATGTATTTTGTATAGTTTATATATAATTAGCAGGTTTCGATTTTAGTAGAGCTCTCCAGTATTTTTTATTGGTTAAGAATATATAAAATCGGTTTACTACATAGTAGTAACAATCCCTAACAACAACACTACATCACAAATTCATAAATTCACAAACCTTCATATATAATAGGATTAGTAGTAATTATTAAAGAACATGCATAATTAACGTCCATGAAAAGAATATCGTATAATTCTTACCTTACCGTAGGTTATGAGCCAATACTACTTTGAGCCTATGTTATTTACAGCACTACATTGCATAGAGAAGAGCGCATTGCTAACTGGTTCAAACCACAAAGGCATTTAAACAACACAGCGGTTACTTTATAATAACGGCGCGTCGGTAGAGCCTATGCATATGTCGTCCAATCTCGTGTTCATTCGGTTTTTGAATACCGAACGTACTCGTAGGTACATGAAACCCGTTAAAAGCTTACATATGAATTCCTGTTTTCGTCATATTCCAATTTTATTTTCAATATTTTTATCAAGTTGACTTTTCCACTTACAGTTTATATTGCTAGAAAATATCCTACAACGTTACTATTAACGTAAGCCTTGTGAATGATATTTAAATGTTTAATATATATATTTACGCACAGTTGTTCTCTCTCGGTTATTATTATTATTATTTGCATGGAAAATTTAATAATTTTTGATTGTAAAATAGTTACAAATTATACCAAATTTAATAAATAACAGATATTATTAACGTATTCATGAAAGCAAATTAATTATTATTTGTCAGCTTCAGAATAAAATTTGTATTTACAATGAGATTCATATTCAAAAATTACACAGAATTTAACCTTTAAAACATTTTTATTAACACCCGATCAAGGGTTTCATCTGACATAATGCTTTTTGCATTTAAGACGACTCTTAAACATAGGATATACTACATATACTAATTTTAACGATTTAATATGTGTTTCAGAGAGTTTAAGTTGTATGTTAAGTATTCAAATATATTACTTTTCACTAAAGTCAATTTAACTAAGTAAAACTGTAACACCGACGTGAACAATCCAGTAAAAAATTGAGATTATGATATTTGATTAATAAATGAAAATGTCTATATAACTCTCTTTGAATAATAAGTTGCTAATTTAAATATAATAAATAAATGAATTCAAAGCTCTTCACGAGTCTGATAGTCCGTCTTTTCAACTGAAACTCTAAATAACGAAGTAGGGTAAATCTCGCAGAAAAACAAATAGCCGGCCTTCTGCCTTCTTTATGAGACCCTTGTTAACTTGTCCTTAATAAATTATTTATTTTTCTCGAACCTCGGCTTCGCAGTGAGACCGTGTTAATTCCGTTGATTATTTTAAAAAGTTAACAAAAAGACAACTTGCTCGTTTACCCGTAAATAATTTGATACTTCGAACTTAAGCTGCTTAAAAGTACCTATCATAAAAAGGAAATTTCAACGTAATTATTTACTAACAAAATGATGAAATAATATTTTAGACAATAAGTTCAAGCATGTTAATCAGTGTAAATATTTTGTGTAGGGGTTTTCGAGCATACCTATAATTTATATAATTAAATATAAATATATATAATTAAATATTAATATCTATACTAAACCGTGTAATACTTAGGTTGCACTATCGTTTTTGTATATATTTCTACTCATAAATCATTTCTTAAGATTAAATGTTTAACTGGTTACTCAACGTTTGTAGAATATGTATTGTAATTTTCAAATGGTATTTCACAAAATTATGGGATATTATGAACAGGGAGAAGAATCTAATGTTATTCTATTAACGCTCAACAAAACGGCCCTAATTAATTACTCACAAACTTAATTAATTGGGTAATTAAAGAACCGTCTTTACCATAATAATAAAACGATACTAGCTTAGCTGCAAAAATATATTAAACTTTGGTATATTATATTAATTAAGATATCATTATAAATTGCATTGTATTTGTTTCTTTTACTACTATGGTGCATATGAAATATTTAATTTCAAAAATTATCATTTATATTTTCAAGGACTAAGCTAATTACTAACAAGATTTGGTTTTTATTTAAAAATTTAAATCTAACCTATTTAATTTATTAAGTTATTATAATTATAAATGAAAATGTAGTGTCAAGTATAGCCTACACAGTACACATACATAATCGTATATAGCTAGGCATGTATCTTCGTGCAGCTAAAAGGTGATATGTATTCATCTAAGTATAAGCAGGATAAATGGCGTCGTTGTCATAGGTATATTTGCCGGAAAGATTTTCCGTTCCAGTCACAAGAAGAAAATGTGTTTGATTTATCAGCACTTGAGGCCGGACCTTCCGCTCGCTATAAATTTTATTGTGTTATGATTTAGGGGCGCGTACGCGATTTTATGGTAAACACTTTACTCTTTGTGTGCTGTTATGTGATTTATTTTGTGATGTACGTTGGGTCAATGCGAGACGCTGTCAATATTCGCCGATTTGAATAACAAAGGTTTAAATTATAGCTGCGTATCGGTTTATTTTCAGCTCGATACCCGAAAATTTTACAGTATTGTTTTAGAAAATTGCTACATACTAAACTTTATATGTAAATAATATATTCGCAAATAATGAAACATATGTGTTTCGTTAAAACGATCGATTGATATCTAGTCAAAATTGATAGGAAATTAAAACGAATATAGCTTTTGATACAGTTCTGAAAATTTCACGTATTTGGGTTAAACTATTATTTGACAAATTCACAAAACAAAAATATAAACATAATTTGTTCATATTAAATAGAGTTCTGTGAAACAAATAGAACGAATAAGCTTCATCATTGTTACTTTACACTCATAGATAAATAATGATGTTGGTAAAAATACGTAAAGTATAAATATGACAATTCTATGAGGTAGTTCCGTCAATTATTCTTGTGGGGTTTCATTACGCTATAAATTAGTCTTTTCAGAACATTAAGGTCGTTCCTTGTGTTGCAGGTTGTAAGGCAAAGAAGCTTTTAGGTACACAATATACCTTTCAGTTACATATTCTCAGTGTTAAAACTGTTTTAGAATTATTAGATTCTATTACTAAATGTATATGTTAGAAATTAAGTCAACAAAATATGTATTTTTATTTAATTTAAATAATTTGAATTTTTCAAATTCGTTTTATAACAATATTAATATAATTCAACTTAATATACATTAAATATATTAATATCAAATTAACAAGCATAATATGTTATTCAAATTAAGTAAAATACGATTTTTCAGCTTTATTTTCTCGCTATATAAATATTCTATTCAGTTGCAGTTTCTTTTTTAAAGTGCTCCTTGAATGCGACGTTACTGCAATATTGAAGTTTTCTTTAAAGAAAATTTAAGAAGTTTCTCAGTTGAGGTCTGATGGACGGATGAATAATCTAAAGCAATCTCTTTGATACGATACACAAAATAAATTTCATTTGGACTTAGAGATTCTTTGCGAACGGTTTTAAAAATATATTTGTAGAAACGTGTCCTAATTGAAGCTAAAATGACTAATGATGCAATTATACTAGATACCGAAAAAGAACAGAAATGTTCCAAACAGCTGGCCTCAAACTAAAGGCATCAAATTTCTTGTTGCATTGTCTGTTATTAAGGTGGTAATTACTTGCTCGCCTGTTTGTTACTGACATATCCAATTACAGCGAAGGAGTCAAACCTTTTCGTTTACATAACTACGCTAATGCTCTTGATATAGAAGTAGTTGGATACCTTTTCCGACTCCATAAGCCATTACTAATGACGATGTTCAGTTTTTCTCTTTTTAACATCTTCTACTTTTTCTTTGAGGTTTCAGGAATGATTAGAAGCGAAGTAAATTGTGTTTATACATTATAATAGAACGACAAAAGATATAATGCGTTGTCATTTTTGCAAAGTGCATAGTAGTACATAACTTCTACATGTTAAAATATTCTTAAGTTAACAACTTTAATGACATTGATGAGTTGCTCAGTGTGGCCGAAGTCTTTTCATAAGTAGCGCAAACCGATCAGTTTAATCAAGTCGGCGATGCGTCAATCAGGCACCTCGTTATCTAAACGAGCAGTAATTTTCCTTTGCTGACCGAACGCTTTTGAAAACCCATCCAACGTTGCCGTCTTCAACTTTGATTAGACACCGTATTTTTCGCACACTTTATTTGATCACCTAAGGTCAATTCTTCTAATTAGTACTATCAAATAAAACGGACACATACAATTCAGGTGGGCGTTACATACTTAATTATATTGGTATGTACTTCATGCTATTGTTTATGTTACGCGAGGAAATACTTATTAAACATAAGAGGTTAAATACATCGATGCAATAAATAATAAATGTTAAAATTTGGCACCCGCATCACGATAAAAACCAAAAATCATAATACAAAGAGCCAAGTCAACGAAACTTACGCCCAATAAATTAGATAAGTTAAAAGCTGCAAGCTACGTAGAAAAGTCATCGAAGGTCGAGATAATATCTGCAGGCGAATAAGTTGCAGGATTGCAGTGCGACAACGAACGGGCGTGATTATCCCGGGCGCAGCGGACTTCGGGCTATAATGATAGCAATAATTTGACCGTAATCGGCCGCATGCCGCTTTGTAGCCGCCTTGGGATCCAAGTCCGATTTTAAGCTCGGCATTTTGCGCATCAGTGGACAACTATCTAAATCAACCTGGATAATTGCCGTTGTTGTGTCGTTTACCTTATCGATACAGCGAGCAATATGGTTCAAAAAGCATGCAAATTCAACTGAGCAAAGGGACGATTGCCCCAAAGCTCATTTGAACCAGATAATGTTTCCGCTTAATGTGTGTGTATGATTAAAATAATTTTGTACGTCAAGCGCAAACTTGTTAGACAGGCAAATGATTTAGTGACTCGTTAATGGGTTAACTTCGTAAACTTACACTTGCTTGAGGTACACAGCTGAGAATTCAGTTTTCAGGCTACCAAAATCAATTTTGAGGGATCTCTATTAGCCGAATATGAGGTGATTGCATGTTAATCAAAATTGTCATAAATAATTATTTTATGTTCCGCTGAATTTAAAAGTCGATTGTAAGGCTAGTACGTACAATTAATGGAAGGTTGTTTTACTAAGACGTAGCAACAAAAGGTATTTATACTGATATAAATATTATACTGATATAATTCAAGTAGCATTAGTATAAGCAAAATAGTAAAGATTACATAAAACCCATTGACCCGGTGCTGGCGTAATTCACGGCGCGCGGGACACACGGACAATAATGGCAGCCATAATTTGCCTGTAATGGGCCTTACACTATCGCACTGTCAGCTCCACCAAAAATAAGCTACGTTTACTTAAATCTTTTTGGCGTCGCAAAGATGGATCTTTTAGCACTCCGAGGCCAGATGTTCAAGCGATCCTTTGTTATTGTGACCCAGAATGTTTATTTCTTTCACGTTCTATTTAAATCGTCGAGGCCTTTGTATGAATGTATTTTTCAAACCAATAAAATGCACACGCCCTCGTGTAACATACTCGTATCTGCAAATGCATTTGAATTCTGGTTTTCATGCCAATCAGTCTTTGTTTTGTTTTGCAACATAGATGTACTGTAGAATTAAGTTGGACATTTTAATTTACTA
>JADANM010005989.1:4488037-4498627 GCA_026213755.1 Eurema hecabe | reverse complement strand
TTGCTTGTACCATATGAATGAAACGATAATGTTATATAACCATTAAAGCAAAGCAACATTCAAAACAAGAGACGTACACTTATACATATACCACTAACCACCATTGATACTAAGGCAAATGTCATCTTCACGATTAATTGCAATATTTGTACATATATGAAATTTACATAAGATGAAAAATGTATGCAAAAAATATATACAATTGTCTAAAGCAAGATATAAATATGTACAAACCTCAAAAAAAATTTAAAACATTGAAAATAGCTAAGCTGAAGAGTTTGTTAATTTGTTTGTTTAAAAGCAAATCTCAGGACCAATTGGTTCGAATTGAAAATTTATTTTTGTGTTGGATAGTCCACTTATCCAAGATATAATGTCACGCTGCGGGGACCTATAGGAGCGAAGCATCAGTAAAAAATGTTACAAAAACAGGGGAAAATATATATTTGTGTGTTCAAGATATCTAAAAATTATGTATGAAAATATCTTTAGATAACTTACAAAAAGTCCGCGACAGACATCAAATTTGTCCGTAGAAGAAAATTAATTAAAAATAACATTACAACTACTCTTAATGTTAACAAAGTGAATGATAATTAATCTGAATCATAGCAACAGCCAGTATTGTAATATTTTAGTAGTAGACAGTAAATAGGGCTACATAGTAGAGAGTAGAGTGGCAAGTGGCAACGTTGCCGTGCCGTCTCTATCTTAATTAATGGCAGCCGGTCTGCGATCTTTATTGCAATCCTCACGCTTGATTTAGCACCTTTCGCTCACGCAATTGAATGAAGCTCTATTAATTTATATCGGCCTTGTACAAACAAACTTCTACCTGATAAATAGCCTCTATATACGGCCCTATATGTTACCAATTTGTGTTCATTGTAGCTAACGATGTGAAAATGGCGTCGGGTTATGTTGGGTAAAAACAATTTGTCTTAGTCAACAAGACTTTCTGAGATAATCGTCAACGTGTCTAGATTTTCTTGGAAACTACGAATATTAAGTGTGTATTCATGTGGCTTTCCGTTTATATTGGGAAAAGCAATACATTATTGTTAATGTCTTGCTTTATTATTTTTTCCGAGAAATGTAGGAAGTTGATATGGACATTTTTATTACTTTGTGCGATGTTGCTTTTTATTAGACGAGGTTAAATTAATGGATCAAGGAATCGTGTTCCTTACGGGCTTTAAATGGCTTTACGGGTTTGAGGTAGGTATAATTTTTTTGTTACTTTATACATATCTAAAGTCGAATGACAAGTTCATAATTCTGCAACACACAAACCTATACTTGTTATGGTTTTTAATCGACAAGTCTTTCAAAAATATTTATATTTTAATTTGAGAATTCAATTTGTAAATTAATTGAAAATCCTCACGTTTGTCTTCAAGGTAACTGTCGAGAAATAGAAATGCAGGATTGGCAAAACTCAACATTTAAATTGTTTTGTGTACACGTTTACTATATTTCTTTTATTACCTGTATATTGCGATTTCACCGTTATAAAGTTAATATACAGATCATATTTTAAAGGGAATAGGCTAATTATTGTGTTATTACTAAATTAAATGTCACGTTTTTCGTTCCTATAACATTACATGGACGATTTAGTTCGCACAAGCGCCGCAAGATGGCGTAATTTCTAAAGTATTTCTTATAGTACCAACATTTTCGCAGAGAGGGCGCTTCAATAAATTTACGTGTCTTCTCGTTTTCTACCATATATAAAAGTACATACCTTTATTATTAAATATGCTATGATATATAATTAAGAGAAACGCTATAATATAATTTTTTATTTGTTTTTTTTTTATATTACCTAAGTTCGCTTAATTAACTAAGTTGTCTTAGTATAGAAGTTTTTGTGATAGGAATTACTACTGACACTTGGATAAAATTATTTTAGTGATGATTTATAAAATGTACTTATCATTTTATTGAAGCAATATATTAGTACATTTCATATTTTTAAGTAGTTTTGTTTGGAGTGTTTTGTAAGATAATAATTTATTCGATTGTCTCTTTCTTTCCTCCATTAGGAGGAAGGTATTAACTTATAGTGAGATCTCTATGGTAGAAAGTTTTGAAGATGGCCTGTGTCACTAAGTGGGTTTCTGATTCTATCTGTCAAATATCGGCCCTTGGGCTTGTTGGAAAAGTTTTCAAAATTGGAATTCCGAAGTTTAGAGACGTGCCGCCTCGCAGCACTCGGGAGCGCGCTTGAGATCTCAAAGGAAATTCGGTAACGGGCTACATACCTATTTAGGACGAAATTATCCACTGTGATTCAGGTGATTGTTTTAAACAGACCATGAAATTGTCTACGTATCAAGTGCTTTGTTAATTTGCTTTCGTTGTTTGACTTGACTGGATTTTTACATCATGCATATTTTTTAAAACAAACAAAAAAGTTTTCGCTTTACTTATTTTGTAGTCAGCAAATGAGAATCATTCAAACTTAACACTATTAAATTATCATACGACATGCAGTTAATATGAATATATTTCTATGCTTAATTCCTTATTTAAATTTGTTAGGTTCATTCGCAGAAATTTAATTAAGAACGAATATTAGGAAGTTCGTTAAGTATTTAGATAATACGTATTCCGTATTACAAACTATAGACGCATACATGATTCATGCCTGTGAATTGAGCGCGGTAGTTAGCTAAGCTTTCAGGCTATATTAGGCATAACAACTAACAACGAGAACGAGTCTAAAGTTGCATTGTGGATTAAACGCTACCCAATTAACAAGCTAGAAGTCCGTGCCTGAGTCGCCTCAATATCAGATTAGTTCCTTACTGGATTACATTAGTGGACGTCATACTCTGCACCCGGTTATATACAGCTTCCAGCGTATATCCAATTATAGCGCCATGGCGCTCAATAGTCATGGAGATTGGATCTGTCAACATACCTTTATTACTAGACATTTGATGTGAATTACATTACATAGTTAGCGTCCTACCAGCTGTTGCAATCTGCATGATGGGTAATGTCTATACATCTACGTGTACGGCCACATAAAACAATAGGCGTCCGGAGGGATACGTCAGTGATAACTTAATTGGCAAGAATTGTATTAGGCTGTAGCGAGAGACCATAAAGTTCAGTGCTTAATTTTAAGTTTGATTAAAAATTATTAGATTATTATTATTATTATTACTAGTTTAGTTTTTGAAAATTCTTGACTTATTACGTACATTTAAATTGAAATTATTTTTTTTTTTTAATATGTCAAAGTTTTTTTTCTTTTTTATCTCGAAGCATGGTTTTTGTAATGCACTTATAACATACGTGTTACGGAGAGATTAGCATGTAACATTTATAGAGATTTGTGACGTGTTTACTCGTATTTGCGTAAAAATATATATCCAATATTATCGATGGATAGTCTGTTTACTAATAAAAGCGGTTAATACTTACGCGACATCTCACCCTAATGGAATATTAATCCGAGTTATGTTATTGGATATGTAATTAGTGCCACGTCGTAAATTAATTAACTCCTAATATAGTGTTGATATCTGTCTCACTCGATATATTCCTATAATTATACTGTAAGTGCTCCGATACTGCGTTATGGATCTGTTTGTTGTACACTTAAGAGATGCTATGGTAATTGTAAATCTTCTAAGTCGAGGGCCATTGAGATCTATTTATTCGAAATATTTTTGACGCTTATGTAGGTATCACTAACAGCATTTGAATTAACATTTCATATTTACAATTAAAATGATTTTTATAATCCAAAATTTTTAATTATGTGATAATAATATGGCTACGAGTTAATCTACGCGTTAGCTACGAAATGCTTATCTAATAGACTACAGGCCCATGTTGAAAAAATGATGGGTCATTTGAACCACCAGGTGACCTATCTAGAACGATATAAGAGCATAAAATAATAAGATTCAGCACTATGACGTCACTTGTAAGCTGTCCAACTGAGTGCAGGTGAGAATTCGAAAGTACAACCCTCGATTTTTTCCCCATTTCTCATGATTTTTGTACGGCGTTGCGAAATTATGGATTAGAAGCAGTATTGAAATAGTACGACACAGATGCCGTACCAAATCAACTGACCAAATTCACCCCGGTACTTGTCGGAAAGTAAATTAAAATTCCGACTTTGTGGCGCCCCATTTTTTAACGGCACTGCGCGTTTTCTTATCATTTTTAATCTATCTATACAGTGGTAAGAATGCCGTACAAAAATCATGCGAAATGGGGAAAAAATCAAGGGTTGTACTTTCGAATTCTCACCTGCACTCAGTTGGACAGCTTACAAGTGACGTCATAGTGCTGAATCTTATTATTTTATGCTCTTATATCGTTCTAGATAGGTCACCTGGTGGTTCAAATGACCCATCATTTTTTCAACATGGGCCTGTAGTCTATAATTATTATTTTTTATTTTTAAAAGAACGCCATATATAAATTAAAAGACAAGCACACTAACAAACCTGTTTAAGTGTTAAAAATTTTAGAAGTTAATCATATTTTTTTCTAAATAAACATTGTCTAGAAACAACTTGTACATTCAACTCAACTTAGAAAGTTAAGACCAAACTATATGAGTAGTGTTTGTTTTGTATAGTAAAGTTTTTCTTTGGTGGTTTGTAGCGTGTTTTAGCCCATTTACGTGATGAGAATGCGATACTCGAGTGCACCGATACGAGCTGGGAGTTTGGGACTCACGTCGTAAAACGAATTTCGCCGATTGTTATCATTAAATGTATTTCAATGTACGATTTATGTATAGCGTGACCTTATTTAAAGAAATTCACATTTTCTTCAATTGTGACCCTTTTTACTAGATGTAAGCATATAGCTTGCCGCTACAATTGAGAAATATTGGCCTTTTATATTGCTTAGTATTTAAATTTATGAAAAGTGATATTTGTATTATTTAAAAGAGTAATAGGTATACATGTTACAAACTTTAGCCGTTATAAATATCGATATTTACAATAATCCTTAATTCAAAGGTGTCACGATTGCGTTCCCTTAACATAATATAATTACATATTAAGACCGTTAATAATTTTCCAGTTGACTGCTTTTTCTTCTATAAATAGCTCATGAATCGTATCTTACATTAAATCTCTACTTATATGTATACGTACCTTAGTTTTATCCTAACAAAATATGTAATTATCAGTTGTACAAGATGCTTGCCAATCTTCAAAGCCATTCACTGGATTATGCATGAAGAATAACAATCTATATTATACACCTACACAATACACATCCATGTTTTGTAAATAATTATATAAAAATTTTGTCCATTGTGCAAAAGGATACATTTTGAACTATAAAGCGAAATAAAAGTTACATCATCTTTACAAGTTCTGGTTCCAGGATGGCTAAAAATTATAGTTATTTCTGAGCATGCATCACACTGCGTTCGTGATGCAAATTTATCTAGCATAAGAAAGTATAACGCTTTCATCGCTTAGGTTAAAGCTTGGGTTGCGGGTCGCTATCAGTTTAAGATGCAGTTTTAATACAGCGTCGGGGCCGCGTTTAGCTCATATTTCTCATGCCTGTCTTGTTCACCATTGGCCTCACGCTTATTTTATACGTGACGTGCAACCGCAATCTTGGCGTATCTCTTTCTAATATCTTTTGTTTTGGGCCATTACATCTTATTTTGTTTGGGTTATTAAGGTACTATAAGGCTCATTGTTGTTTATAGCACTTATAGTTTTTTTTTACTTGATTCAAGTTTTGAATGGTATTATATGTTATGATATTTTAATACCCAATTATAATTTAGAAACGAATGTCATCTTTGAGATAACCACCAAATGTAATAATATT
This sequence comes from Eurema hecabe, assembly GCA_026213755.1. Classification (NCBI taxonomy): domain Eukaryota; kingdom Metazoa; phylum Arthropoda; class Insecta; order Lepidoptera; family Pieridae; genus Terias; species Terias hecabe. The sequence continues at coordinate 4,492,789 of JADANM010005989.1, read as the reverse complement.
ATTGTTTTTTATATTATTCTCATTTTGTAATGTCATTCATTGAAATTCTATACTAATAATTATTTTCTCTTTATGAAGCTCCATAATCAGCAATAGGTATAAGGTTCGCACAATTTAAAGCCCGAGGATATGTAAACTTAACATCAAAGAGAGTTTACTCAATGACAAAAACCAATTTCATTCACGTACGCAAGTAACATTGAAAAACGAATTGAATATGTATTATGGGAGTAAATATAGATAATGAACGGAGCTCAAGACGGCAGGGTATTTAAGGAAGCTGTGATATTGGCAAGTAAACACAGACTCCGTTGTATTAAACAGGGTTTGTTAGAGTAGCTATTGGAAACCTATTAGTTGGGCTAACGAACAAACAAGTTATATACATTCACTGCGGCAATACTTTAAAATACATATAGAAAAACTATATTTCGTAAACTATAATTTTATTTTTGTTTTTCTTATTTTAATGCACAATGCATTAAATTAACCATATATTGAATGGCAAGGAAAATTTTTATTTAATCGTGTTCTATGGATTAGCTCCATCTGTTAGCAAAACATCGTTCATTTCAACTAAACGACAGTTAGTTGCTAAGTTAAATATTTATATTAAAAAGCTATCGGATCTAGTTCTGTGCTGGGAGGAGGACTAATGAGACCGCGTTTATTTATTTTTCCGATTCAAAATGAGAAATAAATGTCGCGAATTTTATAATAATAATAATCCGATGTTATACCGTTTAGGGTTTTACATGCAATAAAATAGCAATAAGTAATTCAATGATTTAGTGTTGATTGTGGAATAAACAATGGCTTGCAGATCACAAAACTAAATCGTAGGTTAGAACATATTTATGTCTTGAAAAAGGAGTTTAAACACGGGTAATAAGTTTTTAAAGCAAAACGGCACGATCGTTTATTTTTCACTATGTATAGTATTATATGAATACAGTTTCGGTACATAGTCGTTGACCGTCTGGCGAGGTTTACAAAGAAACGTAAAAATTGTTGAATCAATAAAACAGTTAAGACAAATTGCAGCATTTCAAAGCCAGTTGAAACCGAATCAATATAAGAAATAACGTGGGATCGTTCGTTCTTAGTGCAAAACGAGCGTCGTCGGAGTACAATCCAGTGGATTAAGCCTCCAACACGCACACCCTCACCGTTCCACTAACTTTCTATTTATATTGGGTCGCTAACCAAACAACTTGTAGGCTCTTTATTACAGTTGTTCGTTTCCGTTCACGACGTCGTTATCGCGTTGATAAAATATCATGTCGAGTTTTTGAACAGATTGAATTCTTTCAGGAATTATTGTTTACATGTTTATTTGTTTCAATAAAAAATGTATATAACTACCACTAGATTTTAGTCCTACTTTAAATTAACCTTCAAAAAAAAGAGCGTACCTATCCTTAAAAGGCCGGCAACACACTCGTGACAACGCGAGTGCTCATGGGCGGCGCTGATCACTTAACATCAGGTGACGCGCTTGCTCGTTTGCCCCCTATTATATAAAAAAAAAAAAAAAAATTGTAACACAATGGTAAACATGTATCTTTAACACTATATCCTAATCTATAGCCACCTATCATTTGATTATTCATTAATATTATATAACAGTTAGTGTTAGCACAAATTGTGCTCGAAATGATTATTCATTTTAATGGAAGTGGTTACATCGCACACTAATAAGTATCGCACCTATTATTCATTGACGTTAATGGGTAATTGTTTATCATGTTTATTTAATATGTAAATGCGCAGCTTAATACATTTTCTCGTCACGTATATGTTCGTTTATTTCAACGTTGTTACTTTACAATTTTAATGTTTTGTGTAATGCGGGGCTTGGAACGTAGATGTAAGAAACGTATGAATTTAAATATGAGTTCTGTTTTAATTATTAAGTTACTTGTAAGCGTTACGAGTAAGTACTTCGGTGTATTTATTGTTATAAAATATAGTTATGACGGACAAATTAGACGTTTTTATTTCGTATAATGTCAAGGTTAATAAGCATGAAACGTACCCTATTCTACCTATTAATTATTATTGTTTCATTATTTATTAAATGTACAAAGAAAAGTACAAATATATAACAAAAAAATATAACATAACAAAAAAAACTGTCCACTTGTGAATGGCAGCCTTAGCACTAAGGAGAGTTATAATATAATTTAAGTACCTTAATTATGCTTAGATTGACTATTTGTTTTAATTGCAGGTGTTCTAAGATAATGGTTTGAGTGCATCGAGGATGGAGCGTCCGGGGCGCAGGACTAAGGCGGGTTCGCTGAGTGGGCTCTCGTTTCCCAACGGGCCTAACTCTGGCAGCGTCCGGCGCCAGCGATCTCTCGAGTGGAGCGGCGACAGATACAGCAGCAGCGACGATGACCGCCCGCAGAAGCCTCCGCACTTGGATGACCGAGTCTTCGCCTCTTTGCTTGCTCAGGCCACGCAACAGTTTGACAGTGAGTTAATTGCCAAATCATAAACTTATAGCTAACTTTAGCTTCATATAATTAGCGACCCGCCCCGCATATATTGTGCATGTATTATACATATAAGCCTTCCTCTTAAATCACTCTATCTATTAAAAAAACGCATGAGAATCGGTTTCGTAGTTTTAAAGATTTAAGCATACATATGCGGACAGAGAAAGCGACTTTGTTTTATACTATGTTGTGATTCACAATGCTACGGTAAAGACGGATTTTACGAGTATACTATAAAACACCACCAAGAAATTTAAGAAAGATTTATAAGTCGAAATAATAATTTTTAGCTTCATCGATAAGTATTATAGCTTATAAAAATAATTATTTAATCACTCATTCTTATTACCTCAGTTTGTACTAAGTGTGTTTAGTTGTATATCTTGTACATGTACCTAAAATTATTAACAGGTAAGACACGAATCTATTTCTGAATGCCTACATATATTTTTTTGATAACACATCTTTTTTTGAAGAGTTTATTTAGTAAAGACTCTTTTCACCTCTGCAACTAGTTGGAGCATTTCTCTTAAGAATTTTACGAACCACGCCCACTTAAAGGATCACCCTGTATATACGCAATGTTTGAATAATCGCAATTGCATCGGACTAACGTGTAGCAGGATGAGCCCAAAATTTGTTATTCATCGGGTGACACGGTCGAAGGTCCGCGCCGAGCCCTAACAAGTGGCATCATTAGTGGAACATTGCGGGGGCAGGGTGGCATGGCAATTGATAGGGGTGGTGAGCTTATGAGGAAAACTTTACACGTTAACTTGCTGAAACCTTCCAGTTTTCATCCTTCTGTCATGCTAACTAAGACGTTGATGAAGCTAAGGATAGACTTTGATTAACAATTGTCTATAAAGCGTCTGCGGCTTCGATGCTAGTTAGCCATGAATTTGGATGTTAATAATAAATAATATGTGGCTGTTTTTGTAATAAGATGTTTGTATTTGTGAAATTTTTTATAAAGATTATTTGATTTTTGTGCTATTATCGCTTGAGTTGAATTAGATTATAGCACTAACACAATTATGTTTTTAATTGGAATGGAAGCTTTAAAACAGCTTTAAGACTAATCAACGAACTATGTTTGATAACACATAATCCAGATTTAAATTTAAAATAGAATTTCCATGGAATATATTTTTACAGGAAAGTTATCAGACTATATGCATATTCAGTAAGATATAGATTTTTAGGTTATTACAGACATTACCTTCGGCAGTGGCCTCTAATGTGATTAGTCTGGCCGTGTGTCGGTATTTGCTGAGCTTTATGCATCACTAGACATGCCATAAACGTGTTTTCATATTTAGCATTCGGTATGTCTGGCACGTTCCTGTTATTAAGCCGATGATCAACTAATCATCTGCTAATGGACTTCCATAGTAATGAAGTTGGCATGCAGCTCGCTTTACTGAATATACAAGCTGCTAAAAGAAGCTTTTGCAAGCTTTTAAAGTAGCATTATGTTAGATTATATACTACAGCACCGTTTTACACCCATCCCTTATATATTATTTAATAAATATACTACTAAAGTAAATGGTTGGGTTAAGTTATTGTTCGTAATTGTGACGTTATTTTTTTAGCCTAGTTTTAGTTTTTGTAAGATAAATTATTTATTCATATTAATTTGTTACTTAAGATCAGGTACCACTTTTGCTCGTTTTCCCGCTTTTCTATAAAGAAGTAAAAAAAAACTAGCCTTATTCTGAAATTAGAAATTCTTAATCTTAAAATATTATTAGCTTAATTTCTAAAGAAGGTTTACATAAAAAACATATTGATAACAGAAATAGAGGAGGCTTGCGGGGTTTCCGATTCATTTGGTATTTTTCTCCAGCAAGCGGTAGGTATCGTTGGTGTTATTAGAAAGCAAGGCTGGAGTACGCAATATCAACGGGCACGCTCCACGAGAATCCTCGTAGCCGTGCCCGTTATTGCATGGAAATTCTTCGACGTGCAACTTCATTGAGGGACTCTTTTGTATAAAGGTTTCAGCGCAATGTTCCCCGGTTATTGTTTTTCGAAAGCGAGGGAGGCACCTGATATTACCTTTCTTGAATCAAAAACAGTCAGCTTTATTCGATTAAGTCGAACTACCGAAGGAAATAGGTTAACGGTAAGTCTATGCGAACAAAGACTGCGAGTATTATAGGAGCATAATGTAATTGTATTTTTACGATTGAAACTCCGAGTTTGAATAAAAATTGTTTACGCTACGGGTTCTCGGCGGTTT
>JADANM010005989.1:4388409-4438191 GCA_026213755.1 Eurema hecabe | reverse complement strand
GATGAACTTTTGAGTTCGGTTTGCATTATTGTTACGTAGAGCATTTAAATTTGAGAAAAACTATGTAAATGTTCCCTCATTTATGATAAAGTTATTTTAAGCAATGCAATTCATAAATTAGTAATAAAAGAATGTGAGCTCTTCTTAATAAGATAAAAAACAAACCCTACTTTATAATTCACTTAAAAATTAAACCAATAAACAATCCCAAAATGTCTGACATAGTTATCGTACATTAAATAAACAGAAGAGAGTGACGGTAAACAATAAATTACACACAAAGTTTGTGAGAAGTTGGTACAATCTTCAAAGGCCTGTAAACGAGATCAAGTAATTTAAAGCGAAATAAGCAAAATTACTTTGGCATTGTCGGCTTCTCAACGACGACGGCACGGGAAATCGTTCCCACGAGTATTTCATTTAAAACATTGAAAATTAAATTTATTATTCCGAATAAGTTAATGTAATTACCTTTCGATGAGAAGATGGGGATATTACTGTGCAAGCATTCGGAAATTTTGTATGAAAATCTCGTAGCAGTCGATGTCCGTCCTTTTTTTGGTATTCAGCGCGCGTGTCCTGCAGGAAAATTAAGGTAGACCGCCGTGAACATGTGGTCTTTGATTCTACAACGATTCTTATGTAGAAATGACAGACGACTTTATGGTATTAATTTTCCATTTTTATTATGCTGACGTTGATATATTATATTATGATAATATTTTCAGATGTCAATTGATACCTCTCTTTTATTTTGTTTTAAAGTTTCTTAACCGGAACGTGCAGATGGGTAAAAATAAAGAACGATTTATGACCATCCTAAGCTTTAAAAAGAGTTGTTTTCAAAATAATGTTTCGTTTGGAACATTAAGTCATTACTGTACAAAACATCGCCGATGAACATTCCGGCTTTCCTCGCTCAGCGCTGAAGCACTTTCATTCCATCGTAACTTTCCAAACTTATCTTAGTTAGTGACGATCAATTTTCATTTTCTCTCGATTACACGCTCCTAAAGTAAAAATTAAAGTTAAATTGTTGTCTTAGTTATTACAGCGCCTTTGAGTAATTATGTACACGGCTGATACTCGTGTCTTTTAGCCAACTTTAAGTTAACGATGAACAGTGAATAAAGGAGAACACAAATTATATTGTATTAGGGAATTAGTCTATTGATAAGTACGTTATCAATGTAATACGAATTTCTTTTTCGTTCTAACCAATATTTTCAAAATGCTTTATAACTAGTTACAAACACATATAAACTTAGGTTTTTATTAGCTACATTTGTAAAGCTTAATTTTGGTTAAGAATTAAATATTTAACTTTCATTAAAAAGGCACATTTTTAAACAAAGAATTAGCAAGAGCCTGGAGACACGCTAAAATAGAAATGAAATTATACAATTTATTTAAAAACTTTTCATCAGCGTGAAATAACGAGTCACTGATTTGTTTTCGTTTCTTCCGCTTCAGGGACGTATTCACATATTATGCAGAACGGAAAACCTTCGTAATACATTCACAAGATGATAAACAAAACGGAATACGGGAAGTTATATTTTAGAGTTTCTACGAGCGACAGTATATCAAGGGAACGGGCCCTATCACCTCATCTTGTCACATCCTGTCGACGGGAACATTTCTCATACATTTATAACTTATAAGCAAAAAAATTGAAATGGACGTATTTAATTAACTATAATATCTTTTAACAAAAAATGAGTATTAATAGTTATTTTGATGGAATAAGTGCGTACCGATTTCTCATTTTTAAATGAAAAGTACGTATTATAAAATAAACAACGAATAACATAGTAGCAAATCTATACTGCTAGAGATAATAAATATATTTTAGAATAAAATATTTTAAATGAAAACGTTTTAAGAAGGGTTCCTTTAAAATGCTTTAGTTAAAGTACATATTTAGGATCATTCCTGTGCGGGCGGGATTCCAGCGCCTTGTTTTTATACAAAAACGCGCAAACGAGCAGGAGAGGTACTTGATCGTAAGTAACCACTCTCACGATTCTGTTCCGGACTTATTATTATCCGTTCGCAATGTAACAACGCTCCTACAAATATCTGCAACGCTAGTCCAGACAGAATGAATCATTCATCACCGCGATAACATGCGACTGTGTAAAAAACATTGAATGTATTGGTAAATCTTGTTGGTTGGCGAGGCGTTCGGTGTTCGATTCAACATCCATCATGATCACAGGCCGCACTTCGCAGATAGATTGATCGTTATGGCCGCACGCTACATAAATATAGCCACCGAGGAAACACTGAGACAAAAATGGTGAGAGCAAACAAATGCGCTGTCGATATCCTGACAGAAGGATTGATAGTTGGCGACGGCCGACCAACGCCTTGTTTTGCTATGCGCAAATATCGCCAGACTTGTGCTATGACAAACTACTAACTCTATGAATATGACGGACGACTAACATTGAATATGTACAACTTTGTAATACAATTTTGATATAACACCACAATCGATATTTTTATACAAGTTTAAAATTTCTCTTAATACGCAAATATAAGAAATATAATAAATATAATACCACCTTGTCGAATCAGCTCTCTCATGCCACTCCATTCCAGAGTTGTCAAGCTTTGCGAGTGTTCATGGGCGGCGATGACCACTTACCATCAGGTGGCTCGCCTGCTCGTTTGCCCCTATGTTATAAAAAAAAACAATAAGAATTGAAGCTTCGTCAGCAACAGCAGTTTCAATAAGGTCATTGGATCTATAGTCTTTGATAAGATTATTTTTTTTTTAATTTGCCTGACATTAGTATTGTTTATTTTCAGAATTCGTGATGTCTGAAGGCGGTCACGCAGCCGGGGGCAACTACCCTGCACGATCGCCTCTGTCTACTTCCACTACGGGACATTCCAGCTCTAGTCATCACAGGTAAAAAATATCGCCTCAATACAAGTTTTATATTAAATTGGCTTGAGAACTTATTATACGTACAAAAAGTTATCCAAAATATTTATTAAAATACCTCTCATATTTTTGTGTGGTATGTACATTATAGCTTATTAAAACTGAAATATTTTAATGTTAAAATACGCTCTATGTACGTACTAGCAAAAACTTTATTAATGCGCTTATGTTCGAAAGTTTCCTTTGAGCTCGAACCCTCCGAAATTAATCTTAGCTCTCATCAAAAGGCTCCTAAATACTCGGCATTCCCACCGGCTGCTAGAACAGTAGAGACACAATTTTATTGCATTAAACTCAATAAAACATCTAACGTGGTACAAGCTACCCTTAAATTATATTTTGCATCATTCTACGTATTTGAAAGCTTCATCTCGTACCTTTAATTTAATAAAAGCACTCACTCCAACCTACTCGAATAGAAGCTATTTGTTATCCAAGAAAATATAAATTGTAAGAACGATTCTTACTAAAATTAAATCAAGATCAAATTGTAATTAACACAAAGCTCTTAACAACTTTTAATGTAAGAAATTAGTTTTGTGCCAATGTAAGTAATTAGCATAATATTTTTAATTACTATCAAATTAATAAGGTCTAGACTGTGAAAGTATGAGTATGTGAAAAAACTATTTAAATGTTATATGACATACACGTTAAAGCAAAATAATAAAAATTCATTAAAAACTGTGAAAATGAAATTTTCGGGCTTATTTTAGGAGAGTAAATTTATTCTGCATCAAGCGAAAATGGAACTTGCAATTCGTTTTTGTTTTATTTGAGAGCTAATTGAATTTCGTGTTGCGGTATCATAAAATCCTAGTTCATATTATCGTACCTATAGCTGATGTTTTTCCTGTATTAGTTCCAGTTATTGTATAATTGTTTCCGATTTCTATGTCATTTGAAAGAAAAATTTAACTGAAAAAAATGTAATAAGCGAAAATTGAATTAGCTAAGAGTTTAAGAGATTATAAATAAGTTAGGGTTACAGTTTTAAAAATCTTTTGGTAAGCTAAAAAAGGTGCAACACATTTTATTGCTAGACTAGATATTTAAGTGCATGCAGCCCTGTTCACCGCGGGCTCGCCAACGAGACACGAAAATGCTCTACTGAAACTGTTATAACTAAAACCGCTTAACCATTTTCGTAAAAAATGTCCAATTTACCGTATATCGTATAAACAATTGTTTATATATGTTCTAAAAACCGCATAGAAAATAAAATCAAAAAGCAAAGTGACGCGTTCTGCTTTATTGAAGTCATTATCTAAAAACCTTTAAATATTATTTTCATAACTAGCTGTTCATCCGCTTAGTCCGCGTGGACTTTAATATAAAATTAGACCCCCCTTCCTCCCCTTATAACCATTTTTCATTTAAAATTTCATTACAATTGGTTCAGTATTTTTCGCGTGAAAGAGTAACAGATAGACAGAGAGCTACTGTCGCATTTATAATATTAATATGAATATTAGACAATTTTTTCGTTAAAGATATATCTTTACAACAAAATATGTTGCCATTGGTTTAAATTTCGAACAATAATCAAATTTACGAATAAACTTAAGCTGAATTTTGAATTAAGAAAAACACATTTTTATCACTTGAATAAGTATGTCGAATTTTCATACAACCTAAAAGAAAATGTATAACATTAATAAGTTAGGACGACCCTGTCTGGTCAAAATTTCGCTTGTTTACAATTCGAGACGACCTTTCTCGCGCGTTAGCTTTTAAATTGAACCTAAATAATACATGATCTAGCCTTAAAGTGTAATTTTATGTTATTACCGCTACAGATTGCTCTTTCATTTGTGTGTTATTATTGGATACTCGAGCGCAAATTGCCCACCGAAATGTATTTGATACTGGACATTTTAGATCTTGGCGGTGTAGAATCTCATAAATATTAATGCCTTCACGAAATGTTATGAATTTTAAGCGAATAATCTATTAAAAATACTATTTTGTTGCAATTTTATTGCATCATCCCTCAGTAAGTTTATAGGTGTGTTAAAGTAGGACTATGAAATTCTAAAGAGTACTATCGTATATAATAATAAAATTAAAATAATGATATTGCTTTTGATAGCTGTAATGTTAGTGTTTACATATATACCAACTTATAAATTATTGAAAATTATTAATTAATATTAAATAACAAAGTATATCACGATTAGGTGCTAAGTAAATCGAACTAGCTAATTAATCATTATTTATATAGTGGTGATGGTATCGCGACAACAATAAAACATTAAAATTGATGAGTCATTTTATTCATTAGTTCCTCACATCAAAAACACGCAGGCAATGAAATTACCCCTTTTACATTGTGTTAAGTGGTAACGAATCATATCCTATCATCAATCATAATTGCCCCTCTCAAGTCCCACCTAAGCCCCGGGGTACCAATGTCTCTAATTTTATTTGCCTTAACTTCTTCTTATCATGAACATGCTACCGGAACTAATAAACTGTTAGGTACATTTAATTATTTGACCGTGTATTAATTTAAATTGAGTACATGATTTGTAAAGTTATGGGTATCGTAAACAATCATCCTCAAGAACCCTTACCGTATGGAGGATAGCCGGTGTTATATTTATTTGATTACATATTTCGATAAGGATTTTAGTTTAAGCCATAGATGATATGCGTGATATGCTAGCACACTGTTAAGTTAAAAAATAATGGAGTTCTAAAAGAGTTTCCTTTAATTTTCCTTTTATATATTTGTAGAGTTGGTCATATGATTTTTATAGATACAAAATTTATAAGGTCTCCATCTTGCCGTCACTCAGACAGAGGGAGGATAAAATAAACTAAGCTTGGGCCGCAAGCCGGACGCTCCCTCCGTCCTCTAACATACGAAAGTGAATGACGTCCCAACCTCAAAGAAGCTCCATTAACCACCAACTTTAAGGGGCTCAACCAAGATGCGAACGCGTAATAAATAAAGCGCCTGAGACAGATAAATTATCTTTGACTCGCGCACAGCCACTTCAGACAAATCGTCTGTCATAAAATGCAGAAACAAACGTTTTTACAAAGTACACTTTCTAAACACTTCAAAATTGACGCGTGTTTTACAACAATTTCGAGACAAGGATTCAGAAGTTCAATTTATGTACTATCAATTATTAACCATTACATTGTTAAAAGTAAGGTACATCGAAGTGGGGACTGATGCTGTTAAAGTTTTAATTGCTTTTATCGCTGGCTTCGGCTTTAAAAGCCTGAAAGTGCGTGTGACAATATACAGTTATCAAATTAAATCTTTCATGGGAGTGCTTTTACAACGATAAAATATATTAGTAATATTGGTCCCATAGTCAATAATTCAGTTTAAGTTTCGGATTCACTAAAACTGTTTAAAATTCGTAATTTTAAAATACCTACCTAAGAGCTGTATGGTTATCCAGACAGTCGTTATTTATATATCTGCTTAGATTTTTATGATAACACCGTCATAACATCTAATACCTACGTAGTTTTAACTGAAAACCCGAAACACAGTTCAGTAGCTTACGAAAGTGAGCCAGCTGTCAATAAGCGTAGTTATCGGTATTAATATGGCAGCCATTTGGCCAGCTGTAGCAGGATTTATTCAGTGCACCGGTTTCAGCGCCGTGCTCAGACAGATATAGTTAAAATGGTTTGTTTCAATCGGGAACAATATGTCATAATAACGACGCGTCACCACGGCCGGGAGGTCCAGTTGTCCTAGTATTGTTCACTACTATCCAATTAACAGGAAACATGTCAAGCACATTGATGTGGAGTGATGTTTCGCTGTGTCACTAATTATCGGCCTTTTGTATAGCAAATATTATTACACTGGCCAACTGAACGTAAATTTGCGTTGCAATTAAAATTATTTTGCATCACAAACGCGCTTATTGGGGGAATGATAAGTCAAACAGGGAACTTAGTGGAACGAATTTATTGTATTCTCCGTAAATACGTTTTGGGGTTTAGGGGATTCTCGTTTATTTTGTATCATTACCTGAATATACACATATGTTTGCATCATTCCACAAAATACATAAGCTTTCGATTTTATTTACATTTAATTAACTACACATTTTAATCTATTCTTTTCGATGAGCTGTTATACCTTATTCATGTTTTTCAGTTTATATTGTACTATAAGCTTCACGAAATGATATTAATTATTTGTCAATAACACACCCTCGATATGACTCTCGTTAGTCGTTAGTATTAAAGTAATTATCCGAATCGTAAGAGCAAATAAAATCACTCGCTAACGACCTCTAGAACAAATCATGCGTCCATAGGCAATCCTCTTACGCTAAGCCTTCGCCCTTGCACGGCACATAAGCCTCGCAATAGAGATATGATAGACGTTATTAATTAGATGTCGTAACGTCTTTTGCCGTTTCACTGTGCGAATGCGGAAAACCCCATAACCCCAAGTAAAGTTCGCCCGGCAACGACTGCACTTAGGGGACTGGGAAATATTGAGATCGATATATGATTATGATTCAATATCTTATATTACCTATCAACAATGCTTGATTTTTTATATGGATATACAGGCATATGAGCAAACAAACCGATAGGAATTCAATGGAATATGGTCGGCGCTCGAAACACTTGTGGATTTCACCAGAAAGCTAAAGCTTTACAAAAATCTAAAAACTTAATCCTTAACATAATAATATTAAATAAATAAATGCGTTAAAAGCACGTTCTGATTTCGTCTAAAGAATAACACAAAAAAAAATTTTGTTCATTATAATATTCTTACTGTTATTTATAGACAGATTCTTATTTTTAACATTAAATATAAAGTTACATGTATAGTTGTTCACATACAATTTTTATATTTTAAATTGAATTTCGGACATTCAAGATACAAACAAACTTTTATACGGTTGTAAAATCAACGGCAATTATTTACAAACACGATTCCACATTTACACGCCAATTATACGGCTGCATAGTTGACGGCGAACAGTAGCTACAATTACGCAATTGCGACCAGACTCTGAATTGAATTTTATTTTAAAACCGTGATACCGGAGCGGAGTCTACTGTTACGCGCCATTTCATGCGTAATTTGATATTCGGATGACAAATTAGTTGGCGAATCCCGGTACCGAGCGACGCTGAAATTACAGGGGCGACGCCGACACCTCGCGTTCGCTGCTCTAAAGACTAAAGGATCTGAGTTAAAGCTTTAATACAGACATTATTGGAACTTAAACGCTATCTTAGAGTTTTCATTTATATTTCAATCTTAAAATAACTTAATAATATATATTAATAGCTATACCTATATACCTTTCTTTATTTACCGCCTATTATATAGCTCCCATTTTTGTGATCCGCCCTTATACGTATTAATTCTCTTTATTCGAGCTGGGTATTTTTAGGTATCTAAATATAAAGAGGGACGTACATACAGCGGATACTGATGATTTTTTCATAAGAAGATTTTATCTATAACAAGTCTTTTAATGTATATTATATTAACCAACAATATCATATGCATAAATTATAATCACACTAGAACATTTATTTAAGTAAAATGTTAGTCGAAATATACAAAAAAAATTATTTCTCAATGGCACTAGAAAGCAGGATTGCCTATAATTAATTATCTCGCAACACATATATTTCCATCATCTACGATATTACAACTTTTTATGTCAAGTAATAAAATATAACAGCTAATTACGGACTATTTATATACATGTTTTTATACGTATATTGTACAAAGATGAGTAAGTTCTAATTTGGTAAGCGAAGGCGCTCAATGATTCGCTTCCTTCCTTGGTTTGACGAGCGGTAATTGGACGGGCGTAATTACAGCTCGCTTGTAAAGCTATCATCTTATCATTTTCGAAGGGGTATTAGCGAAAAACATGGCCTAAAAGGGGACAGACGCGCAGTAACCGCGTTGTGGTATAGACAGCCAACGAGCTAAGTTCGTTATTAATATCTTTAGACAAGTCGGAAATAGCGCCGCTTCTCAAAGGGTAAACGTCAAAACAGGGCAATTATGGGATGGAGTAATTAAGTTCTGCGTGTGGCCGTGATTAAAAATTAGAATATAAAGCATTTAAAATTTAAGTCATGATTAAGATTTTTAATATACCATAAATTTTGAGTAAAATTTAAAATGTTGTGTTATAAAATTTATTTGATACTAATACGAGTATGTAAGTAGTAGGTATTATTATTATCACGATTAAAACTTTATTTGCTTATATTTTTTTAGCTTTTTAGAACACTTGCAATTTAAACCATATAACCTCAAAAATAAAATGACAAATTATCAAGCAAGTTGCGAACGCCGCAGCGGGATGTCGCTGAAGGGTTAAGATATGCGTCACATTTATTTGATGGTTTGTCATCCTGACAGATGCTGCTGTAATCTGATTTTTGATAAATAGCCTTGTTACACATCTTCCCTCTTATAGAAAGGATTTTCCACGCCTTATGTACCTACTGAGAAATAATGTTATATCAGAACGAACTGATTTGTGAAAAGACGGTGTAAATCTTAACTCACTATTGTTAATATTTCAGCTCAAAAGATTATAATAATAAAATATTATGAACGGAATATAATTTGTTTAAAAAGATATTCTATTTAATGAATAAGCGAAAATATATAAAATGTAAATATAATTTTGGAAAAGTCTTGTATTTTGATCTGGAAACATTATTAATTTTAATGTCGAAATAAATGTTTACACTTACGTCGTAAACTGATTTTTGTATACATCTGAACAATTAAAGAGATGGAAATGTTTCGTACATTTAATACGAGTGAACCAACGTATTAAAACACTTTAAGAGTGAGGGTTAATTTGTCGTTATTCTTGCTTGATAACACATACAACAGAAATTATGGCAATTAAAGGCTTACTAAAACTAAAACGAGGTAACTTCAATACAGTAAATATAGAATACACTAGATTCTCCCTAGTTCGACCGGTGACCATATTATACATCGAACAGTTCGGTCCCCAAAGTCACTTTTCCACGCTTCGCATACTCGGGCGCCAGTAAAAAAGTATGCTCACTTTTATGAACATCGAAAGAACAATTTCGTTAGGTGCCCGCTGAAAATTCGCTGACTTCAAAGGACATTTCAACAACGGCTTTCCTCCCTCTTTGTTGACCTTTATAAAAGTGTTTAAAAACAAAAATTATATTACTCAAGTACGAGATATTTGGCCGTGTTTTGTTAAAGAACACTCTTGTATCAAAGTTAATAAACTCACTGCTGTTCATTTGGCGTCTTCTTTTATTTATTTTTTGTTTACTTCATCACTTTTTTATTATAACGAATGAAGCATGATAGGTTTTTATTACGTTTATAAAGCTGTAATCTTAAACGTTGTTGAAGGATTAAAAAAATCTTTTTTAGCGTATCTTTTACGTATTTCCTGTCTACGACTTATTGTGAAAAATTACAAGAATTGCCAATCTAATATATCTTAGGTTATTTCTTAATTCATTATATATACTTTAAAAATTGAGTAGATTTGAGGTAGATGAAGTTAAATGGAATCAGAAACATAAATAAATGTATACATCGAACAATTTCGAAATATCGTGTAAAGTAGAATCACGAAAACATTTTTGACTCACGGCATTTATTGGGTAAAACTTTAAATTGCTTCGTACCCACTTTGAGTGGCTATTGAGCCAATTTGCCAGTTGCCTCCGTCTAAACTCCATGACGATAAATAATCTGCTTCGATTTATTTATATCTGATAACTTTGTTCCAAATACAAAATACAGGTAAGAAGCAAAAATTAAAAATTCAATCTAAGTTTAATGGAATTCTTATCGAAACATATTATTAGAATATTTTTGGGCTTCGAAACGTATTTGATTTTTTTCTAAGACATTAATTCAGCTGTCATTTATATTTAGCAAATTCGTCAACAAATTGCAGTAAATGTATTTGTAATTTAATGTTTAAACTTTAACGCCTCAGCTTTTATATGAGGCAAAATTCATAGATCGATACATTTCTCTTTTAATGTAGTTGCTAAAGTGGAAAAAATGGAAATATTTATCAATACAGAGCTAGAAAATTAAGTTTCCATATATGTGAAGACAACAACATAAATTAGATAGTATTGTTTAGAATATTTTTCAATCTTACTATATAGTGTAATACAAATACGCCTGGTCGGAAATCAAAGGCAAACTGCAACCTCCTCGCATTCAATATTGCTTCATATTCAACATTGTAGTTATGTATCGGGTTAATCAAGTGGTTCATTCACGAATTACTAACTTCATACACTGCAATGGAAACATTTGTAAAGACAGGTCGATCTAGTTTGCAGAATTCTAATAATTCTAACCATTTCTCGCTTTTGTGTACTACTATGGAAACGATATTGATTGTAAAATATTAGTAATTTGGCACTATTCGTTTTTCTCTCATTTTATATGTTTATAATTGAACCTGATATTATTTTTACAATCTTTACCATAAGCAATACAAATAAATTAATAGGTTTTATTATAACTGTCAGATGAGGAATCTCCGGCTTATTTCTGGGAAAATTGCGGACGTTTCAAAGCGCTTGTAAGTTTGGTGCTTAATTAAAATATTTACGTAACATGTATGTGCTTAAGGCATTCCATGTATTGGTGATCAATAACCACGTACGGCTGAAATGAGGGGCTGGGCGTAATGAGACCGGCTGGGAAGGCGTTCGCGCGTGGCGACAAGCGAACCGTGACAATTTCGTGGGCTTAAATGCTGCGCGCATACACACACACTGTATTACGACCTCCACAACCAGATAAAACAACGAACTTCAACGTTTACGAGTCTTCATAAAAATATAATTGAATTAATACTCATGTCAAAGTGAGAGCTCTCCAGTTCATGTTCTAGCGTTCTTGACTAATGCTCGATTTAAATTAGCCCGACGAGTGTCGACGCCGCTGCGTGCAGCTAGTAATAAACGTACCTAGTATTTAAATTTAGTTTAGGAGATTAATTAAACCGAAACCGGGTGAACGGACGTTCTCGCCGCGTTCTGTCAGAACCGTCAATGGCAGCCGTCGCACTGTTTTATTCTCGCACTAACGCCATCGATGGGAGACGCAATCGAATTTGCCAAATGACGCTCACACTAAATTGGTGAAGAGTGATTGATTGGAACGTTCTACGGCTAAAGTATTTTACATCCGCAATAATTGAATCCGAGTATATAGAGCGAATCGCTGCGAGGAACGCGAAATAAAATTTGCAGTTTAATATGACGCGTTCGTTCCGCCTGGTTACCTAATTAGATCATATCAGCATGAAATATGGCCGAGTAAATATTTTATGCAAAATTGCATCTTGCTAGAATTTTCACGTGTTAAATTTTCTGCTTGTAATTACATGAACCTTTGTTAACTAAACGTAGCTAAAGTGTACACTTTTAATTTTTTTGTGAAACTGTGTAATGTCATAATAATGATAACCGACATTAGGCAGCTTATAAGGTAGTTTTATAATGCTAATTATATTAGGAATCATGCTGTATGTCGATTTTTTCGCGAGCAACATACGTAAGGATTATACAACAATATATCGTATCGCCAAAACTGTTCGGCCAGTGCCATAAGCCAATGATGTTGTTTACGGTGCCCAAAAAATTTAAAAAAGAGAAAAATAATATGCTGTATCAAAACTCCCAATAGCAAAATCATTTTTATTAACTCAATACCAATCATGCTAAATTTTGTTGCTTTACTTGGCTCATTTGATATTTTGATAAATCTAATTTATAGTTCAAAGCGAAAAGTTCGTGCGTGGTACGTAGCTTTATTTCTTAATGTCCATTTTATATAAAACTTCAAAACATTAAACAATCTACTTAAATTCTTTAAAGTCGTATACGTTAGAAGTATTTAAAAGTAGAAATCCATGAAACAAATTTAAGTAACGTCGCGTCGGCGCATAGAGTAAATAATTGTTTTCCAGGTCACTCGTAACCCGGTAACTCGATAAAGGAATGGAGTGACCACCAGGCAGCGGGCAGGTAGCTCTCCGCTGACCTGACACGCAGTATTAGCCTGATTAGCTCCAAACCGGCCGTGCCTCTGGAAAAAGCTTTAAAAACGTCGCCAGTAATTCAGTTAGGGATGGCACTGCCATAGCACTTTGGCCCGACTACGACATTTCACTGCTGGAAATGTTTTTGTAATAAATCCAACCGAGATACGAGAATAAGTTATGAAGAACTCTAATGCTGTTATTAATTGAAAAACTAGAAGCCTTTTGCAGTACTAGAGGTTTCCTTAATTTATAAAGACTGAATAAATTAAACTATTGAACACGTGACAAAAATAGCAGAAAAAAGAGAATATAAATGATAAAATTGTTATTGATAATATTAAGAAAACAATAATAGCAAGTTTTAAACTTATTTCAGTAAGTGTATCAGTAATTAATCATTTTTTTGCGTTATCCGGCAAACCTTAACCTAATTTTCCGCTCTGTACCGTTAAAAATTAAGTTCCTTGTTACAATTTGATGAAAACAACGTTAAATGGGTTGTTAGAGCAACCGGGGTGAAGCGCTTGTGAAGGTATTCAGTACCTACGGCCACTGTAACCCGACGATAATTAGATACGGCGCGCTTTTACAGCGGCGCGACTCTGAATACGAACCAAATTGCCGCCCTCCCAATCCTGTTTATGCCACGATGGCACTCTGAAGCTTCGTTTGGCGATCATTTTGTATTCTTTTTTATATTCCAACGAGTTTCTACTCTGTAATTTTATAATTTATGCCATTTTATACTCGCAAACCTTACAGCAAAATTTCACTAAAATTATATCTAGTATTTACATTCGTTTGAAATGAATTTTTGTGTGAAATTGCTTCTACTACGTTTATTCTTTTTACAATCTATTCTTATACGGTCTGGAATATTTTTCGGCGAATGGTGACTTATTTCTAATGAAATCTTAAAAATTTTCAATTAACTTTAGTTAAAGATATGTAAATATTGTTTAAAACATAATAAAGAACGGAAAAGCAGACTTAAACGTGGGAATACGAGATTTAAGCTCATTTCATCATATGCGTCTTTTGGTAAATTCTCGTTTTACTGGCCGTAGTGCTTCAAATTCCGACTAGTTGATTAGCCGTCGCCGGATGCCGAGTTTCCTCTCAGGCTCGCCGCTTTCACGGTCTAACTGTGCACCTGCAGTTTTTGGCACTATTGTCTGATAGAAAGGAATGAATGCGCGCAATTCTCGCTACTGAAATTTTAAGCGGAAAGTTGCCTGCTGATTGCTTTTTAACGAAGCGGCTATTTTATATAAAGTATATGTATAGTTTTATTTTTGGCGTTCTGTGTAACTATAAGCGCATCTCGTTATTAATATCATTGTCAATACATCTGTTAACCATTCTTGTAAAGACGAGTCGCGCAATGAGGATTTCATATCAGGGGGCACGGCAGTGCCACCACCAAGTCGAGTTTACAATTTTCTGTGAGCAGACGTCCCATAGCTAGTTTTCTTCATAGCCTGAAAAATAAAAACATCCACTTATATTATACTAAACAACGTATCTAATTACTAATATTACTGAACGAAATTTGAAATAGAATTCACTTTAGAAAAAATAGTTTAATTTCAATTCATGGTGCCTCTAACATGCGTTATTCTAGTTATAGCAGAAATAAAACGTAAAAGCATCGTCACGACTAAGCTGTATCTGATAAGGTTTGAGGTTCGTTCTTAGAACGCATTCATTTGTTGTACGCACTCACATCAGTGAGCTTTATAACTGCGTGGGAGTAGAATGTATGAGTGGAAATATTGTATTAGATGGTTCAACGTTTCGTATCTCAAATGGAAGAAGCGAAAACTTAAATAAACACTATACAGTCCACAAGTATATTTGTCTGACATCATATGCTGAGATAGAGAGAGCTCATACAGTTCCATAAAGATGTTTAAAAATTAAACATCTACGTAAACACAACTATGTAAAAATGCTCAGCGATAGAGCTCTTAGAATAAAAAAATACTATAAAAATCTTATAGGAATATTGAGACTTACTACTATTTCATAATTTGTAGATTCAAAACTTATAGCATAAAACGCATTAGTTAAAAGAAAATGGCAACATTATTAGGTTTTAATCGTTTCAAACTTATTTAACGGAAATAAATTCCATCCGAGAAATACATTTTAATAGGATACAATATTTATATTATTTTTTTTAAATCACAACTTATTATTTACGGCGTCGCTGAGAGCTCACAGAGGTGGGTATAATTACCACGTCGTTAAATTTTAAATCCCATTAACGCTTACACCTACTTTAACATTTTATTTCATTTTGTTTCAGGTACGAGTATATTTGTGTGAAAGTGGATGTTAACCTCTATGCGAAGGTAAAATTTTATTAAATTATTGCCATACACGTACACAATATTATATGAACCCAAATTACTATGCATATTTTCCTTTGGAAGGAAAATCAAATTTCCAAAGTATTATTGAATTACATATAATTTTGTAAAGAAAGATGAGTTAGTATATAGAATAAAGAAATAAGTCTTCTTACAATGCTAAAATCAGGGGTACCGATCAGCACAAATATATAATTCGTATAGTTTTTTACTTTTTTGAAATGAATTCACAAATACCTATAATTACAATAGCAAAAGAAAGAGTATTCGTCCGTTTAATTGCTTCACAGGAAAAAATCATTATAACGCCCCTATTAATTTAATACTGAATTTCAAAACGCTTTTGTCGTCATTCGTAGATTTCGGAAGCGATCGTATTTTCACCCTTCACTTTTAGCGAGTGATTCTCATTACGAACTTATTTAATCGTCCTTTATGCTAGTGGAAAAAAATAAATCCGTTGTGATGCGTCGCCCGTCGAGACGCTGTATCCAGGACTCGTAATTAAACTGACACCATCCCAGGGGACAAGTTTTGAATGTTATTAGATTTTCTTTCGAGCTGTCTGTCTCTGATTGAAACTATTATAACACTTTTAAAGTTATAACCCATGCTTAGATGTTACGTTACACTAGAAGTTGCGTTATCTCGCTATATTATACTTTACATATATTTTTTTTATATTGAACTATACGTGTTAAAAATTAAAATATACCTAACATCCATACCCAATCGTATTATAAACATATTCAATTTGAAACGATACGTAAGAACTCATTGTACGAGTACGTAACTTTAAATAAGTACTTTGTCTTACCACAAGTATCTGCTCGCTGTTCAGTGACCTTTGGATGAAGACTATAGTCATACAAAATATCGAACATGAATAGCGATGTCGGGCAGAGTTCAGGCAGCGTCGAGTGAGCGTGTTGACAGTCCTCGAGCCGCAGACCGCTCCACGGAAAAACAAACAAATTTGTTTAAACACCGACACATCCATGTGTGTGCTTTGAATTTTAATTAAAGCAATAATGAAAATCGAATTTCGGAGCATTGCGAATTTGCTCTTTACAGTAATATTTTGTTAAACGCCGCGCTGCCTATAAAACGCGATCTATTTATACCCATTTGATCATACACGTGACATTTCAAAATTATCTTTTCTAATGAGAAATATATTAATAATAAAACTCATTCCTTTTTATTTATTCTGTGTTAACGGTTCGAGGGATATCATAGGAGCCAATTAATATTTTACTCATCACTTATTGTTTCACGAACGAACGGTAAGAACAAAGAAATCATATACACTTATAATTAATTATTTGAAAAGGGTTTTGTTAAGTTTTAATTAGACCCATTAAAATGCGATTGGATCATTAATTATCTGATATTTTTCCAAACATTATAAATGTGTCAACGTTTCGTATGAAAAGCAATAAAGTTAAACGAACTCGATGTAATCCTTTTGCTGACAAAAATGTTAATTATCACCTTAAATTTCCTTTCACAAATTAGGTAGAATTAATAAATTTAGACGCATTTTGATGGGCGGATTCTGTTGGCTGCCGGCCAAACTCCACGTTGCTTTTCCCAAAAAGTATATCCTCTTTCATTCCTATATTTCTTTACTCACAACACAGTGCTACGATTTCCGCGAACGATTCATTTCTAACTTATTCTTAAATAGACCTTATTTGAATGCAGATAATTATTATATCGAAACGTCACGGGCTTGTTAAAACATCAGCCATGTAAGTGCTTAATTCTTTTTGATATAGGTATTACAATAAATGAAGCTTTGAAATACAAATAGCAGCAATTGGTGAAATGGCGGACATTTACCAAATCATTTTGTTTCGACACTGGCTATTACATATGAAACAATATCCGCAAGCCTGATAGCATTTCGAATAACAAATTAAAATATTAATAACGCTGTTATGACCGTTTTTCAGAAGTAGCTCTCGTTGTATCATGTTTAAATATATTCCATTTTTAGCTTACAATTGATAACCAATTATCATAAACTAAACTAATTTTATTCATTTACACAACAGATACTTAATTTTATAACTCTTCTATAGAGAGTACTTACGGTAACTAGCGACCAAAAACATCTGTGCGTGAGTGACATAGATAATATAAATATATAGATTCAAAAATACCATACAATAATTATAAAATAAATTAACGTATATTCAAAGATTCACATAAGAATTGCGCATGTGTGTTCAAAGCGCACACCGCTGCGTAATTCGAGATGGCCGGGTTGAATGATCCCATATCCACTGAAGAACCTTAATTCGGCTCTCACACTCACGGAGAAGGAGTGCACTTAGGTGTAAATAAAAAGTTGAACGCTGGTGTAACGAGAGTGACGTAGACAATGAAGCTAGACAATGCGTTAGCGGAATGACACTCCACAACCACTAGGCCCGCCCTCCCGACCTCGCATTGTGCTTTTTACATCTCCCAAATATTTATCTCATAAGATCATATCTAACTAAAACATGTTTATTACAATAATGGATTAAAGTTGCGTCAAGACTAAAAAAATAGTTTTTTTCAAATTAGGAGAAAATATAGTAAGTTACATAATTACTATCTGAAAACAAAACTTTAATTGCTTTCAACTACCAATGGTGTTACGTAAGACCCGACTCATTAAGCTAGATCAGGATTCATAGCTAGCGACGTTTCTACAATCATGATTCTTGTTCGAAATAATTATATGAAAATTTAATTTTACATTTCGATTGATTTAAAATGCGAATATTTAAAGCAATTTATCATAGAGTGCGAATGAACCTTTAACCAAATAAGAGTTCAAGCATTGAACATACGATTAATTATTTTGCATAATTAGTTCTGAATGGCGGTTTGGTGGCGGATTATCCGGGTGCGCCCGTTTATTGAACGATATTAAGCTGGGAGCATGTTATGAACAGCTTAATGATATTGGTAGCATTTCAATTTGCACCAATTCTTAGGAAAATATGCAAACATGACTCTTTTAGCACATTACTTGAGACGTGTTTTCAAAAAAAAGAAACGATTAAACTCTAAACTGCCAGCCATCACAAACATAAAATTTTCAGCATTAGGAACCTTTTAAAAAGACTTCAAAGCGTGGATTTATAAAATGTAATTCGTTTGTATTATTTATCCATCAATATTCATTATTACAATTCAGTAGATTAGCATCCATTTCTAAAATATCGGCTCGAAAAACAAGCTCAGCATTTCCATGTTCCGGAAGTAATCCCGGTCGTAAAGGAAAAAAAGGATAATAATGGACTTATGAGTCCGCTTTGGTCCTCATTATTCAGCCCATAAATAACGTCCGAATATTTGCTTAGATGTCATTATTTTATATCCTCTCAAAGGTCTCAAGATTAGTTATGAAAGCATTAAAATAGAAAATTCAATTCATGCCGTTGCAAATTAGTTTAAATCCTATGCCGCAAAAAAGGTCCTTAACGTACAACAAAATTGATTACATTTCCCGTAACTAATTTAATAAAAATGAAATCGCGGTGCAGAAACCGAGTGCCTAGACGTAAAAAAGAAATGCCGTTGCTTTAATCCACATAAAGGGTACTCCGTTGCTAATTATAAATGAATACTCTGCGCTCACGTGAACAGCGCAGATCTTAAAAAAATAATTCATTCAACATTTTATCACGGCTTTCCATTTTAGTAAAATTTAATTAAACCTATCAACAGAGTCCATTGTTCAGAATAACTACTATTGTAATTTATATACCGCCTATCGTGTTAACGATGACTGACTGGTTTCTCTTAATTATCATTTTGTATGGTTCGTCAGGCACATGCTTGTCCCGTCCGATATCGTTTAAAATCAACTTTGATCCCCTAGTATATACATTATTACATGCTCAATACAATACTTACTCAGATATAGTAATAGGAAAGCTATCGAGATGTTATGAGTCTGAATTGCTCTTCAACAAACATCGTCCACGGAGTTAGGACACTGGAAGTTTGATTGTTTATTCAGATACGACCAACTTCTGGAATTAAGTAACCCGGAATAGCCGCATTAATTAATATTTGTGTTTGAACTGTATCCTTGCCCTTAAGTGATTAAGCGACTAGCGAGTTATTCCAAGACAATTTACAACGTTTACAACGTTTGCTTTAATTTATTATACCAATTCCATTACGTCAAGATTTGATTACATATTTGGTTTGAGATTATCGTTGACTCCTCAACAAATTTAATACAATGCGTAAGGATTAATATAATAACGATCGCTGAATGGATAACATTGAGAGACTTAAACATCGGATATAAGGTTGAAAATACATAGAATTTAAGATGACTCTCCACATGTCTCGATTGAACAAAACACCGCCCGGCTTGCGAGCAATTTTCGTATTATTCTCCGAACAATAGTAATGCGAGACAATATTGGGTGTATCGACATTCGATCTTATCCTCTCGCCGGCTAAAGATGCGAAGCGAATCGTAAATAATATATGAGAATAAATGAGATGAACCCTTTATATAACATTGCGCATTTACATAAAAACAGACACTTCTCGTTTTATTTAAAGAAATTGTCTTCTATTGTCATTGAGATGAAATGTTTTAAATAATACGAATTCAGAAATATAACTATGACGTAGAGCATACTCGTAAGGTAGGTCAATAAATCGTTTAGTTTTATCTTTATTAATACAAGTTTTAAAATGTTGAAAGCATTATTTTTAAAAAATAAAAAAAATCCTTAATTTGGGCTTATTTAATAGTTATTATTACTCAAAAAAATTGTATGAAGATTATCTGTCTATTATAATATCCTTATAGAACTTAAATCCCCTATGAGTATGAACTTCAAGCATCAATAGAAATTTATCTGACCATTCAAAAATATACCTTTCCAAGGACAGATAATATAATTGTATCAATACACAGAATTTGGAGAATTTGTTTAGCAAGGGATATCATTTGAAGGGCACCGATTCTGTATCTCTGTAGATAGCACGATAAACCGACTGTAACGCGAATAATCCTCTCCGATACGATGCAATGTATTTGCCTGGGCTCTTCTTCAGGTACCGATTGTGGACCTCAAGGGTATTAGAAGGTTTTAAGATTTGGTACGAAATCCTTTTTTATGTTAATAACGTTAAAAAGGTTTTCTAAAATAAAGGTTTTTTGAATTATTAAAAATCTAATTGGAATGATCAATAACATTATATGTAAAATCGAGGTAAACTTTAAATAAAAGTTTTAAAGCGTTTGAAAAAATGTTTTAATTGATCCTTCTTATTCCTCTTTTATTTATACTTTTAAAAATAAAAGTCTCGCCCTAATAGTTGAATAATAAACCTTTGTTACAAGAAAGAAAATAAAACAAACAAACAGAACAAAACCTTTGATGCACTCAAATGTTCTGATGTCATCCACGTCTACTATAACAAAAAGTAAACATTTTAAAGTTTAGCCCGGAATATGCAGCGACTGCAGTCCCGAAATTCTTGGCACAATACGTCATTGTTGTCAGGACATAATACACGGTATTAACATTTTATACCGCGATTCGTGTCATTGATGACGATTTATTGTTACGTAGTGGGTACCACCGACGGTACACAGTATAATTAATCCCTCGTTTTTTATCTCCGCGATGATTTAGGTTGGAGTTTGTTTTGCAATGACATCTGCCGACAAACCTTTTGTTAGATATGTCAAGCAGGTAAGGATGATAATAAGAATTATCCACACACAGTTAGTTTTCTCCGTTTGACCTTTGATAGTATTGAGTGTTCCGTTTTTTTGGGCTTTCGTATGTTTATTCTGCGTATTAAAGTTACGCAGGGTTGTGTCTGAAGAGGGATTAGGTTTAATACCTAAAGAAGAGGATAAAATATAAATGGTATGTTTAATACGAGCGTGCAGATGATGGTTATAGCAGAAAGCTGAACGTTTATCCGGTAAACAAAGAGTTAATTGATGTCGTATAATTTTATGTTCTAAACAAAGGCTCGTCGAGTGTTCTGCCCTCCCCGCCCACGCCGCTGCATACACTTGTTGCCCGCATATGTCTACACGTGCATTTGTTTATATTTCCACAGTTTACTTCACGTCTTTCAAGAGATAAATAAATCGTCCTACAGTCAAAATATTTCTATACTTAACATAATTGTGTATAATGTGTTTATATTGTGCTGTGGGAACGCGACGAATATCATATAGTAGAGATTAAATGTTGTATTATAGATATCTTGCTAAATGTTTCATTTGAAACTATTTCAGTATTGACGTAATTTTTTCTACGCCGATAAAGCATTGTAAAATCAATAGGTCAAAGTCGGCATTTACATTCACAATTCGTCGCGCGTGGTGTCAGTCTTTTTTCTATTCATGATGTATCCCGCTGAGATATCACCAACATTGCTCCGCCCTTTTCAACTGTTTAACCGTTACTTTCAAAAGATAACTATTAATCATTATTTTGAAAACGAGAAAAAACCGTATCGCCAGAATCTTCGTAAAACCCATATAAAGGTTAGTCTATATCATTATAGATTAGAACAACATTTTTAAGTCATAAAAGTAAATTAGCGATGTTCTAAAGAAAAGTAAATCGCGAGATCCAATCCGAGTTTGCAAACAAGGGAAGTTACGGCGAGGCGGGCGCCGGTCGCGGCTCGGCAAATAGGTACCGGCCGCGCCGATAAGACGACGTCTCTTGTGACTACTATTTAAACAGGGAAACACTCACAGATTAAATCTTTCGCCTGTTTATTTTTCTTCCCGGCGGACTGTCACCGAGTAAAATACATCTAAGCCGATTTGACAGGTCTACTTATCTCTATCAGCGCTTATCTAAACGAAGAAGCAGTTTTTAAAAGGCACAGACCGCTTGCTCTTTCGGTGAAAAGTGCACGATTCGGATTATGAGAGCTTTCAGCTTCGTATTCCGCTGTGGCGGAACCTACGTCATAGTTATTAAGGTGGGTGCTTTGTTTGCGTATTCGACGATTCAACGTTGAGCTTCTGGTAAAATATTAAAACATGAAATGCTGCTCAGCTCCACACAGACTCTATCCACAATGCGGGTAGTTGCCCGCACGCAATCACTGTAAACGATTTTTTTCGCTTTATATTTTGTGCTAGATATTTCAATTTTGACAAAATATGTCCTATATTCTCACGTCGGCCAGCTACTGGACCAGGAACTACTCCAGTTTGTCTTGTAACGATACATTAATGATCTCCACATGTACAAGTGTATATTTAAACTAGACCGTGACAAATGAGTTCTTTTGTATCTTTTAAATTAATGGCTTCATAAAGCCATTCATAATAAATTGTGTATTATATAATAAAGTATTAACTAATGTAATTAACAACTGCTTTAACGACCGCCTTTAATTTGTTAGGCGTTTTAAACGGCTTTGCACATTTGAATCGCAAATTTCTCAGAATATTTCAGGAGGGTCGCTAGCGGGAGGATATTATCTCTTCATAATATTCAAGATCGCGTAATATAGTAGGCACAATACATTTTGAATGAAAGCAAGGTACGATGCGAATAGAACTAGGTTATAAAGTACTTATTCTATATTGTTATAAAACTATTTATTAACTTAAAATGTATCTTCAGTAATTTACATTTTATATATGAAACACATATGACACAAGTTCACATATTACTCCTGAAAGCGTACAAATTACAACTACATTTCGGCATTATTATACTGCGTGGGTGAGACCTACATTCCCTGGATTTTCAATTACCTAAATTAGATCTTACACACTTAGTAAAAAGGTCTTAAAATACCCTGCTAAAACACATTAACAATGTTAGAGGAACAACATGATCTACGCCGGGACCACACTAATTATGCAGATGCTTCTAGAATACAGCTTCAGGAAGTCTGTTTAAAAAGAAGTAAGAACTAGCAAAGTCACGGCACAACCTAGACTAATTAAGTACAGGAGCTTTCACAATACTTCATTTGTACATGTAGGCACGGACACACGGCTAGTGCGGATAGTACTAGCTGACTTTTTATCAAAATTTATTTAACTACTTACCTATACTAAATTGTATTTTGATACTACATCTAAGATAGTACTGATTCGTCGTCATTTAGATAGTGAAATATTAGAATTGAACTTAACACGATGACGTTTATATCTCATGGTGAAAATTTAATACTGTAAAAAAAATTTTCATATGCGGTGTTTTTATCTACACAATGTAGCTGTGAACTCCGAAAAACTCACGAAAAGTCAAAAAATTCTTATTTCTTATTAATAATATAAATTTGAAAGTTTGTGGGTATGGATATTTAGAGGTTTGTTACTCATTCACGCAAAAAGTACATTAGATCCTAAGGAAATTTCGCGATTAAAATCGCGGGACACGGCTAGTAAAGTATAATACTATAAAATATATTTGAAACAGCAATGTGTTCAATTTCCCGGGGCCCGGAACCACGAGCGAGTCAGTCGGCAATCGGTCGCACATCCGCGCAGGAACTTTGTAGACAATCTCAATACCTCTAACTATTTGCATCCAACTCGCAACTATACCAGTAATTAGCTATTGACGTCTCTACTGCGAGTTGCTTTGACTTCACTGCATGCAATTTGCAGCCAAACAGATTGATTTTAATGGGTCAAACTATCAACCTTTCAAGTGTTTAACACAGAAACAGTGAAATTAACTTTATATGTATGTAGTATTTGTATACACAAGGCATGGTTTAGGCTGAATAGGAATGATTTGTTTAAGCAATTTTACATCCAAATAGAAATTTAGGTTAGATTGTTTATGCCGTGCTGTATTATACATATACCCTCGTCTTGAATAACTTTATCTATTAAATTGTCGTTTTAAGATTTAAGCAAAGGATATAGGGACAGAGAAAACGACTGTGTTTTATACTTTGTAGTATTAAAATGATTAGTTCTCCTGTTTAAAGTTCATAAAATAATATAAAAATACTGAGAGTCAGATTTTAATAAAATTGTTTTAATTTTAAGCTTTGATTTGTTTTCGATATTTGGACAAGAGTTGGGCTTTTAGTAAATGTAACAAAACTATGATGAGCAAAGTATGTTATTATATGTTGGTTAATATTTTCATAATGTACTGAAGGATCATTATAATTATAGATATTAGATGAAATTACATAAATATTTTTAAAAGTTTAAAGTTATATAAGTCACTTAAATTAAAATATGCATATAGATTGCTTTTCTCGGTTAAACTGTCTTGATCGACTGGTTGATTGAATTGATGGTTTTTAAAAACATTTTTGTTGCTTTTGACGTTAACTTTAAGCTTATTTTTAATTAATATAAAAGCAGAACTGTTTATGTCTGTGCATTTATGAGCACGCTTTGAAATATTAAAACAGATCAACTGTTACATTTCGGATATTAATAGAAATATTGAATTTGCTGGAAGCACTTAACAAAGCGAAGCATTCTGTATACTGCAGATCTTGTCAATTACAGATTGCCTGATACTTGTTTAAGGTAAACTAATTTAACACAATGTTTGTGTATGGACAGCAATTTGAGTATTTTAGATCTTATTTGCCATATTAAGATCGTTTATTTGTTTGTTTGTTTAAACGCGCTAATCTCAGGAATAACTAGAATTGAAAAGTTATTTTGTATTTTACAGTCCATTTATCTATGAATATGAATATCTTTAGGCTATGTAACATCACGAATTTCAAAAATAAAACGAATATAATTTACGCAGAAGTACTTAAGCAAGAATTATTCTTCTAAAAACTCAAAATAAATCTCGATCATAGGAAAAAATTGACGCGGAATAAGTGGCGGGCTATAGCTATGTGTATAATAATTAATTAAATTTATATAACATATATATCATTAAAATTTAAATAGATGCCAAAATAATACAGCCCTTAGATTGAATAAACTTAATATGAATGCTTGCGCGAAATTTAATTTATGTGATTGTCGATTTGCATATCAATTGGGTGACACAGGTATATAAATGACATACAACACGGCTGACGTCGGCAACCCTTTAATTTAGTCCCCGAAGGCGTGGCTCTCGCGGAACAAACATACGGAAGCGAAATTGAGAGGAGCGGCCGGAACTGACGGTATACCTTTTCATTGCAGAATCCCTTTTTAATTACCACAGCACAAACAAAAATTGTATTTTTTTATTTCAAGTAGACGTAATTGAAAAGGAAATTACTGAGTTGTGCGGCCGCGCGGCGTCGGATGAAACTTTAATATAATGCATAGGGCTCTTTGATCTCCGCACTTCGCTGCTATCAAATTGCGGGATATCATTATTTATAAATAAAAACACGGAGTTGATCAGCCTTGGTTTTCAAATTGCCTGGAAAGATGTAATATAGCTATTTACAAACAAAGGTTTACTTTTGATGAATTCAAACGTTCAAATACACTAACAATACGACTTTCATATAAAATAATAAACGTTAAGTAGGTAAAATCATTTAAGCGCTAAAGAAAACTTAATTTTAATTTAATACTGTTTTGAGAGATTTTTAAATAAAAGGCCCTTAAGAGAAAAGAAAGTCACGAAGCTAAGAAGTGACATAAATTACGAGCGATGTAATAAAGAGAGGGAAATCTTTCATCCACAAACGTTTTACAAAGAGACGTTCCTAAAAGATATAATACGATGATCCCACCTTGGACGTTGGCATTTATTTCTTGCTTAATGTAGCTTATTAAGCGTAAAAAATTATTTTAAACTAGTACTCATAGAAATGTACATACAATTCGATATCTAAACATACCAACGGCCTATTTATTCAACGTTAATGTCACATTTGCCAGTCTAATTTTATAGTAACAAAATTGAGTCAAATTATTTGAAAACAAATATTGCTTCGTAAACATTAATGGCTCCAACATTCCATTATTTTAAACGTATCTATAGGCCTCGATAATTGCTCTTCCCGCCTATAAGGGTAAAAAGTGGATACGTAAAGACACACGGTCAAAGGGAGGATAATAAAGCCCTGTATTTTCCATTCTAATCCCTGCTGAGGCGGGATGAGTCGCGATTTCAGGAGGGGCGCTCGATATCTAAAATTACAAGCCTGCAGAGTGACTGTCTAGAGGCAGACTGATATATGATTTATACCTTGCTTTCAGAATTCTTACCCATCTGTATAAAACCATTGGTATCTACCATATCTTTTTACGTTTATTGAAGTTATGATTATCATTTTATTTGTCTAACCTTTATGCCACGACGTGGATGTTTATCAAGCCATCAATTTGCATTCGTATTGCTGATGCCGACATATGCTTTATGTAATGTTAATAAGTATAATGGGCGGACTAAAATCATAACCGCATATCAGGGAAGCCGCGTTTGGACGCAGGAGCCGCTGCGGTCGCGTGCCCCCGTAACATAAGGTTGCACCCTGCACATACTTTATTAGCTACTGAAACCTTAAATGAACTTTACTGAGCTTAAATTTCACGTACATCTGCGTTATGCATAATATTTAATTTCTGACTTACTGAGCTCGCTTTCTGTGAAACGTTTTGAAACGCTGTATATTTTGTTCAAAAAAATATGACGGCGTGCTATTCCTTTATTTTATTAAAATCCCTTATAATAAAATGTAAATTTAATAGTCATAGACAATTTAATAGCTAAACTAAATAAACATATCAAAGGTTAAAGGACATAAACATATTTTAACTTGACAAATAACGAGCGATAGATATTCAATGCTCTTTCGCGGCGGAACGAGAAAAGATATATCAAGATCTGCGAGAACAATGTCCCACGTTGATATTTTACACCATCAAACCAGGACTTGCATAACAAAGCAACTAAAGCGAATGCAATAAAAATCACTTTAGCTGTACCTTCGGAAGGGTACTGATGTGTATCGGCACTGTGACACACGATGCGGCTTCGATGTATGTCACAGGGGAAAAGTCTGCGGCGTACCAACTATTATTTTGTACGAGAAAACAAAAAATTGATTGTTCCTCATCGCTGTCTACGGTTTCAATACGGGTAGTGTAATTTGAATACGCTGCTTGTTATATATAACGACTGAACTTCTTTGTAATCTATTGGATATGGATTTATTATGGCTTGCTTTCATAATTTGTGTTACGTTTTCATTTGTGTTGACATTATAGTAGTAACAGTGATTACTTTCCATATTGCTGTCACAAATATTTCTAAACATATCTTGTTATGTTCTTAAATTACCAGCATGTTGTTATTATTATTATATTTTTTTATTTAGATGAGTTAACTTTTATGGCGTTTGTATAATGTATACATAATATATGTAGTGAGTATACGTACTTTATAAATTTTTATTCTTCAGTAAAATTCTCATCTCTAGTAAAATAGTGCTTAAATTTACATGAAGTCTTCATACATATATCTGGTGAATATATATTTCGTTCAGGAAGTAACTAGCGATGTGTAAAAAATGGAGGCAGAGCACCGCCGCGGCGTCGCGCGTGTCTTTTAATGACGTCGTCGATATCTCACCGCGGGGGCGACTGACACCCCACATTTTATTATTTCAACTTCACCTTTTATGTCAGAATGCGAGTTTTATAGCTCTTATGAATTTTTTCATACAATTAACTCTCACCCTCCCCTCGACCTAACAAGTACCGCCTGTTAAGTTTTTTGTCACTTTAATGAAATAATTTGTAACGCGCATACCAGAGTAATTGTTCAAACGTTTGTGATTAAAAGGATGTAATTGTCAAACAAACCACAGTGAAATATAAGAATGTAACCGGATTTAATTGGCCTTAGTTCTACGTTTCGGTTAAATTTATAGCTTACGAGGGTACGTATTTTATGTCATGTGAGTGACACATGTCCAGATTTAGATGTTCTGATGCGGTATTGTCCGTAACTTACAATCTTTAACTTCTTTACATCTCCATTACTGACATAAATGGTCCTTAAATTCCAACGGAGCCACTTTCCTTTTGGTTTTTGTGTTCTCGTGCTTAATTGTCTCAACCGTCCGTTACCTAAAACAGCTAACGAGTATTTCGGTGAGGTAAAAAAGAAGTTAGTATTGATGAATGTTCGGTCGAGGCGCGGCGTAATTAGGTGTCGTGACGAGGTCTAGGAGTAAAAGCATACACGTGTAGCCGCCGATCGTCGCGATCTGATAGCCCATTGTCTTCGCTTTATCACAACAAGTTGTAGGCAATAAATCGTTCGTGTAGCATACCGTCGAGTTAAGTGATGTACGCTGCTATCGAGGTGCGTGAAATATGGCACCGAATATTAGAAACTGGCGAAATACCACATTGATAGATGTGGAAGCGACGGGATCCCATGAGGAATTTCACGAACTTTATTCGTCAACATATACAGTAAACTCTCAATACAGATGTCTATTTTTATTTTAAGAACGTTTCTTTTATCTAATAGTTAGAGTAGAAAACAGCTTTAGTTACTGGGAATATTTTAAAAATCTTTAATACTTACTCTTTAATTAATTATTAAAACAATTTAGAAAGGCTTTTAATGTGTCGCTTATCATTACTGTATCTTCGCTGGAATTTAATCCTTAGCTAAAATCGAATTTAATAAATCAGAGAATTTCGGATGAAGCAGCGAGGTTATTGGTCTGAAGAACCACACAGTCATATAAATTAACAATCATATTATTTACTTATAACCTTTCTATAAATATTTGCTTTTTCGCATGACTAATTGTATAAATTTCAGACGTGATGGTAAAAATAGGTGTTAATCTGAAAACAGTCACTTTTTATTTACTTCCATAATATGTATATGTAAGACTGTTTTACCTTTAATTTTGATTTAATTTGTATTAATTTTGATTAATGATTTATCTAAAAATCAGTGCTATTTTTCAAACGTTTTAAGAGAAGTTATTTTAACAAAAAAAAACATAAAATATGTATAACGACAAATATATAATATACCTACAAGCTTTCACGTTTTATATTACGATGATTCTGATTAGAAAAATAGTTTTTTTATCGGAGAAAGTCCTATATATTTTAGCATCTTTTAATTCAAGATCTTTTAAATAACATGAAAGCTGAACTACACCAAATCCATACATTTTTTTGCGTAAAAAAGTAACAAACATATGGTATAATATAGGCATATATGTATAATATTATATAATCGGCGTTATTTATAATAACGATATATTATATTCAACGCGTATAATATAAGTGAGATAAACTTATGGTAATTAACAGATAACCTTAAATTTATACATCCCACTCGTACTGATTATAAGCTATGATACTATTTTATATATACATATCCAGTAATTGACAATATTCATACAACATTGTGACATGTTCCAAGAAAGCTAGATAGTAATTATCGCTTCATGTTCCTTAATTAATTCATGAAGCAATCTATTATATTATCCTATGCATATGTACTCTAAGTTATAATCTTTGATGTGGATTCTCCGACCGGCAAACTAAACCGTAATAAAGCTAAATGAGTGTCCTTTTCATTTTCCTGCCACATGAATTTCCATATAATATTTAATCCAACCTCTCCCAGACAGCTTATAACTTTGGAATAGGTGTCTCAATTATATGGAAATAAATAAATACGGATATACTAGAGATTTAAGGTGAATTTTAATTGCATTAGTTTTGCTTGGAACGTAGCTACTTTTAAAACAAAAGTCAGCGTAATTTATTAAACTTGTAAGTCCATTACATTCATGTTTTATTTCTTGTATGATGTTATGATGCTGTAGGTAGGTAAAGAGAAAATATAAAGAGGACATACGAAGTAATAAGCTTACCTACTAACAATATGTTAGCAGTCACCGGCAGCGCTGGCGCGGTTGCTCAGTAACGAACGATGACCACTCACCGCTCGCTATTGTCCGTGTCCCCTTATTTCTCTTCTCCGTATAATAGGAATCTCAGAAATTGCAATAATAAACAGTCTAGTTGCAGTGGCCGCCAGGAATTTTGTTCACTACCGAATAATAGTCCTATCTCGAGATATCCGAGTTGAAACTTTTCTACAATTTCTCTGTTATTAGAGCTTCACGATATTTTAAAATGTAACAATTGATTTCACAACGAAATTAAAATTCACATTACT
This sequence comes from Eurema hecabe, assembly GCA_026213755.1. Classification (NCBI taxonomy): domain Eukaryota; kingdom Metazoa; phylum Arthropoda; class Insecta; order Lepidoptera; family Pieridae; genus Terias; species Terias hecabe. The sequence goes on along the minus strand of JADANM010005989.1, from coordinate 4,407,671 downwards.
TTATTTACTTCATGTATTATATCGTCATCCAGCTAGGCATCTAAGGACCTCGATTATTAACCATTCATAGGCAGTTCAACGTATACATATGTAAACCGATAACCATAAAATACATACATAACTTCACATTAACAGTCGTCCATATTTGTGTCTATTGTTGGCCCGTCTGCATACAACATACAGGTAATAGCGTGCAGTACAATGAGCCATTCAAATGCAGTGTTGATCGATGACGACCACCTGTCGGGATCGGGGGTATCCTGGCTAGTTCGCGGAAACGGAAGCGCACGCGTCCACCATCTGCCCTCGACGACCCACGCATCCTCAATAAACCTTACAAGTGCTAACTTTACCGATCTATCGGCTAATCTATATCGGTCAATGCTCTAACGTGTTACAAATAAGTCACTGAACTGAAATCACGTACGCTAATTGACAAACGTCGAAATAGATACATTTCCTGCATGTACAATAGTATATTTCAATATTCAACATTGCATAACATCTCAACAATAAAGTATTGCATTTATTCAATTAATGTTACCGGTAGAATTTATTAAAATAACTTATGATATAATAATTTGGTCTCTCTTAAACACCGTGCTTATTTATACATTTTTTAGAGTAAGAATAATTGTGTTTATCAACTATTGAAATCGACTGTATATGTATTTATAAAACTTTCAATGTTTTAATTACAGCAATAAATAAAGCAAATTTAACCATTTCTTTTCTTAATCAAAATGAAATATCATTTCAGAATGTGAAGCGCTGGATCGTATTACTTTTTACGGATCATAAACATGATATCGTAGAAAGTTTTAAATTTTCCTTTCAATCGAGAATTTCTTATTTATTCTCGGAATATAAGAACTTTGGGGCGAGGCTTCGTCTGCGAGCATCGCTGTAATGTCACTAATGGCGCATGCAAACTACACTTTTTCAATCTCACTTTTAATTTGTTATATTATTATACGTATATTGCTATATTACTGAATTTCAATACATTTTCGTATAATGACTTAAATACAAAATCCCATCAAAAACAATACTAGTCAAAAAAACCAAGTCTCCCAACTCAATTGTTCTACGGTAAAAAGTTGTGAGATCCATGACTTTCTCGTCTTAATACGTCAAGTCCCTAAGACCACGATCGTGGTGCATAACAATTAAAAATCAATTGTGTCTGTAATATTCGTACTCGAAGCATTAACTTGTTGGGTAATAATTAAGAGGATTTTATAGTGACGCATATCAATATTAAAAAAATTTAATGTTTTATATAAATATATTAACTCGGCCATCGCATGAAAATACGTGTTCATTTAATTATTATGTGTCAGTCAGTCAGTGAGTGACAAAATTAAACAAAATTAAGAACTTTGACCCGTTGTAATTCTTAAACTACTGGTTCAAATTGAATGAAATTTTAAATATAGCGTGTACTTATAATGCCTGCATGGTTAATGAAAATTCAGCTTTCTAGTTTTATCCACAACGAAGTTACAGGGGGTCGAAAATGGCCTGAGTTGCTTCGAGAAAAGGATAGTACGGCCGTGCCGCTTTTTTGCTCGACTTGGTGGGGGCACTGCCGTGCCCCCTGAAACTTTGCTTTAAAGTTAAAATTGTTGAGTAAAATACATTAATATTTTGAGATAACCATTGGTCGAAATCGAATTAGAACTTATTTCAGTGTAGTTTAGTAGTAGTAGTACAACTAACGTATTTCAGAATACTAGTATAATATAGTACAGCTTACTAGTACAATTCTTTTTATGGTTACAATAAAAAATACCTTTAGATTATTATATAAATTATTGATTTGATTATTAAAAAAAACACAGTAAATAGTGCTACAAAATAAATATTGTTGTATAATATAAATGCTATATATATACAGCACCTAATCAAAACTTAAATGATACTATTGCGCGTGTTAGTGTGAATACAGCATTAGCATTAGCATTTCTCTCAGCATAATACATCATGATCCCGTTCAATGTTCAGCTCAGTGTACTCTTCCCTGTTATACGTCTTCATTCTCTGAAATGCATTCATTTTAAGCGTACGTCGAAATAAAGAAATGTTTTCATCAGACATTTTCATTCTATAACGTTTTAAACTGAAATAAATATTCGTATGAACTGTCGACCATCCATTGGTGCTGTAAAACAGTGTGAAATAGATATTTATGATCTAAAACATAGAGTATTAATACTTGGTAAATATTTATCAATAGTTTATGAACCAAGTGAAGGCGAAATGAATGCATATAACAATTGGGCTCAGGTGAGTCGGGTGGGTGGATGTTATTCGGTATCGACGATCACGTGCCACGTGCCAATGCCTACTGCCTAGTATGCAAAAGGCGACGACACAGCTTTGCATGCGCCGCGCGTTCTTCGACGAACAACTTTGAAAATTGACTTTCAATGGAACTTCTCGCTTCCACGTCAACTTTCCACTTTTATACGAAACAGTACCGAACAACTGTACGAGGTTTTACAACATTTTTAATAAAATATACCGAAAACAACATTCGACTCGTCTCGCCGTTCGGTGCGTCGGACTGTAAAATACTATATTCATTATAAGTTTGTGATTTCACGGTGAATCCGATCTTAAACAATTTAAGTTGGAAACAGTTAGCTGTGCAATTATGGAGCCGTGTTCAACAAAGTGCAGCAATTTGCATACGACATCGTATGCGTCAGTGCTTTCTCGATAATGGATGTCGTTACGGATAACCTTTAAGGTACACTTATGGCAATTTATTTTAAAGTTTTCTAGGAAATCCATTTTCAGGTTTCAATTTTCATTTGTCTCTGGGTACGTGCAGTGTTCAGCAAACAGTAAACTCGGCACGTGCGAGCGGGCCGCCGCAGCGATTCGATTTGCTCTGACGCGGAGTCACGCATTCGGCTTCGGGCCCCGGCTACCGGCTTCCTACCGACCTTCCCCTGACGGACTCGATGGCTGGATAGTTGCATTCACTACACGACCATTATTAATACACTTTCGTCCTCCTCTCGAGATCCTTTTTGTGACGTTCCCAGTTAATCCTTCGTCCGGACACCATTGAATTCCGCTCTGGCTCCGCCTAATAGGATCTTAATATTAAATGATTCGTGTGATTCACGATTTGCAATTGAATGTTTGTGTTGTACAATCAATATTGTAAATAAACGATCGCTTATTCCTCATCGTTACATCAAATTGATTGATTGATTTCTTTCCATTGCATATCCATCACCGTGATAGACATACGACAACATTACAATGTATAGTGAATTAGAAAGTTAAAATTATGTTTATAATGAACATGTACTTATATCTCGAACCATTTATTGTACATTGATGTTATATTAATAATAATTTGTACAGTATAATAACGCTAGGATCAATGACCTACGTAAAATAGCTAACCTAGTACGCTAACTCAAGACTTTTTTATAAGACATATCAAAATATTTGAGCTAGTTTCAGAAAATTTAATACACGCTTATTTAATTAGTCTCGCTGAACGGTCAACGTTTTAAAGGATATGGCGGTGTAGCTCGTGACGGACGAGTGGACATCTCCCTGTGGAAGCAAGCTCAGATCGGCAAAGCAATTTAACCAATTTAATATCGTTCACGCCCATTGACTGACTCCCGCGCTCTTAATTTGAAAATAGACGCTATTGTGTTGCTCTTGCGAAAATGTCTCATAACTCGATCATACAAAGTCTGCCGCAGCATACAGATACAGCAGTATCGAAATAATCGAACCGATAACGCGGTGAAACTACGAAGCTTTTCTTGGAATATGATTTAAACCGACGTTAAATCGTCATAATTGCCGCGTCGGTGACAAAATTATGGCATAATAAAACGAAACCAAGACCTGAAGCAGACGTTTATTGATATAATTATTTATAGTTCTTTCAAATTATTGTTATTAACGTTCTAAAACTGAAAATTTTTGCCGCAGTATCAACGGTGCTGTCGCTAGATTATTTTGAAACTGACACAGCTTTTATTGGATCCAGCTGTTTGCGGATATGATGTTATACAAAGACAGATATACGACTAAACCAGTAATAAGTTGTACATAATACAATATATCTATTTAAAAGTGTAAATATAACAGCGGTGCCAATGATTTTCGTATTTACTAGACTAACAAACTGTGGTAGACCATTAGTCAGTTAAAATGCTCCCTACAGCTTTATTATGGCGCACCGCTCGTCACACTTATGTGCTAAATAATGTCTGCGGTAGTGTATGACGGTGTTGGTAAGTGAAAGTTACTTACATTTATCATAGTCATTAAAATATTTACGACTGTTTACCTAAAGCCATAAATTCTTGTATACCCATGTATGAATTGTATGTTTCTTATGTAAATCTTATAGAAAGTAGGTACAAACTTGCTTAATATAAAATATTTCATCCAGTTTATGCAATTATATTTATAATGAAATCTGTTTCGAGATATACTTGTGTAGATAAATAAGTAAATTAAATAATTTGATACAAATAATTGTATCTATTAACATTCAAATTATAAACGATTAGGTACTTAATTCTCGCGATCAGTATGTCATTTAAATTGTGCCAAAAATGTGAGAAATGACTTCATAAGTTACCAGCTAAGAAGGCCTTTTACTTTTAATTTTATCGCATTTTTATGTAACATGCAAATTAAGGTTTATATTTGTTAAGTATTTATTATGGTCGATAAATTGGTCTTTACCTATAGTGCCATTGGCGCATGCTGGTCATTAATCATACTGGATTTAAAAGTTAAGCTAAAAGTAGACGAGGAAGTTTTAGTTAACAAAGTTGTACCTCGTCTAGCCGGATAATTAATTAATAGCATCATTTTTTAATTTTTCCGACAGCGTCAAAGGGCGAATAAGCGAACAATACAGCGCTAAAGAGTACATTCTTAGCAGTAATAATTTGCTGTCGTCCCTGTATCAATAAATTCAACCTGAAGCGGCTTACAATATATAATTTACATACAATGGGCTGTGGGCGTACGGACGAAAAGCGTATTAATAGAAGTATTTCCTGAAACGAATTAAACTAAATTCGTGGGCGACAGCGCTGACTGCAAATATTTTATCAAAATGCGTCAATTACGCGCAATCTGTGGGTCTCATGCAGGTAATGGCGAGTCGCTACGAAGCGTCCCGTGAATTAGGGTTCGCAGCCATCTTGAATCAGGGGGTCAAATTAAATTGACATGTGGTTTATGCAGACGTATTGTGTTTGCCGCGCAGCATTGTTGTCGCCCCTAATTATACACGGCCGCTGGTACTACGAGATTAGGCTTGGGTAATTAACGTAATGTTGGATCCTGATTAAATCGCTTCGAATTTCATTTCTCGCCACATCAATATTACGTTCCTACCCGCAAATCAATTTTGCATATTTTTATATATTCAAGCAGCTACATGTTCTTGATTATGGCCGATCAATTGATTGAAACAATGTTTTATGAAAAATTCTCCAAATTTTTCCGATATAAATTGCACTTGTACGACGCTTATTTAAGATCGAATTCGCTGTTTAAATTATAAAACGCAGCCCGAGGCCACAATGTCGCGGAGGGGAGATGTTTGGAGCTGTGTCGTTAAATTATCGCGTCTTCGAGCATCGGGGCAGACGCCGTGTCAGCGAACCGAGCCACAAGTTTAGCATATCGCTTTAGCTCGCCAAATCCCTACCACGACCTAACACAGACGTTTACCCGGCGCTCTGCATAAAAGCCATTATCGAACCCTAATACTATTTTAAAAAATGGCCATCCTAAAACTGAACGTCCGCAAGAAAGGAAAACTGTTCGTGAACAGACACTTAATAGGATTGGATGGAGATGGCGGAGTAATAAAGCGTGTTCAGTAACGTATTTATAGAAGATGTGCCGACACCGCTCCGTTACATGGATCGCCTTCAATTTACTCTTAGAGATTACAATTAACTTCTTGCTGAGGTAAAAGCGTTTCTTGAGAAAGTAAACAGGAAAATTCCTTCTTGTTTTATGAAGACTTTAGTCACAAGTCTCCGGTGGGTTCACTCATAGAATCTACATATAATAAGTATTAAAATCATTTCAGTGTCTTGGGAAACAAACAAATGGTTAATGTGTGTCTTTTGTAAGAAGATTTTATCATAATGATTTTTTGTTTATTTAAACTACTTTAATTGCTTAGCAACGCTCGGTACCGCTTCCAACACTTAACAAACAGTCGTAAAGAAAGACATTTGTTTAATTACTTGTATTGCACGTACAAAGTAAGAAACACATTAAGACAAAATCGTAAAATAATGGCAACTATAAAACCTTTTAATAGATAGACAATATAAATACCCCTTTATTTATTTTCATTGGAATAAATAAAGATGAAATGTAAAGATGTTTTATAGCAAATTAACTTTAAAATTTAACGTCACGATTTCACCGTCCCATAAAAGTCAACCTTTACTTTGAGATATCAAATTAGCAGCAACAACACACTGGCTCATCGGATTTGCAGACATGAAGCGGTATCATTACTCTGATACCAAAATAAACGAATATAGATAATGGACGGCGGATCAATACAAAGTAATCGCGAGCGGATCCAATAAGCTCGACCAAAACAACGGGGGTCGCAGCGGACGGGATCGAGGCTGGCAGCCGAACATGGGGAAACAATATGGCGGCATGCAAATACCTCGGCCATTATCGCACCTGGCCAGCGAGCCGCCCGACGAGTAAACAAGATTACGAGAACTGAATGGCTAATTAGGGGAAAAGAAGCGACCCGAGCTGCCTGAGTTATCTCACCTCGTCTCTGCTATATTTCACGACGCTAAGTCACCCTTATTGTTGGGCCGCCTCTTGTTTAGCTAAATAGGCTTGTTAGCTTATCTGCACATTCTACCAGTGCATTACTGCCGTCACAGCTAATAGCTATAAGCCCGGCTTAAACTCACTGTAATTTCTAATGGCCAGTTATGGTACCATTTTATACATAGACGCCCGCATTTTATGCTGATTAATACGTCATAAAATAGAAACTTGATTATAGACTATTTTTAGTGAGTCCAAATTTTATGATCAACTAAACGACATCATATAGTTAGCCACTAATATAAAAAGCAATTTATGACTACTGCGGTCTCATAGTACAAAAGTACTTAATCATTATTCAATTAATTAATTAATGACATTTACAGATAATAAAATAAACATATTTATGAGCTGACTTCGTTAATTTAATGTTATCAGTTTAATTATACGACGCTCTTGTGAATAGACGCGTCGTCCGGTGTTTGGAACTTGTCATATTTGGTAAATATTGTGATTATTTTACTCATTTCTTTATTAAATTACGAAATAACTGAAAATAAACATATTATCCATAACATCATATTACCGTCATTATGGTGTAGGTGGATGCGTCCTCTGCCTGACCTTTGGCAGTCGTTAATATATTAACAGATAACCGATTGTGCTATTAGTCAACAACATCATACCATATTGGACATCCTTTAAACTAGTTAATCCGGGATATGATTTAAAGAGGTCCGTCCGGTTCGGTCGACGCTAACCGTAATTTAATTACAAACATGTAACCTGTCACTATGCCCACACAAAACCTATTTAATATAAGATTAATGAATTATTCTTACTAATATCAAAACATGGTCGTTTTGTAACTTTGAACTATTAATGCGATTATACTAATATGTTATTTTAATCCTCATTCGTCTAATGTGAATATGATTATATCTCGATGCAATCATACATAAGAACCCAGGTACCTACTCTCCTGAGCAATAACGGTGAATAGTTTAGTGATGAAATTTCATTTCTTACATTTGAGAATTATACGCAACAGCAAAATCAAACTATAAAGTAAGCAGCCCTATAATGTTAACCAACTCCTTTATTCTCAAAACAGCTGGAGAGCGATGCAGTCGTAATAAATAGTTGCCACGCTAAACCACCATATCTTGACTTTACCACTAAGTGGCATGAGCATAATGCATTAAAGCTGTTTGCCGCTTACCTTTAATAAATTAAACTTTAAAAAATCAGTACTTAACGAGAACTTATCCACCTCGCTGTGTTAGTTAAATTTTAATCTGACAAATCATGTTGGAAAAATAGATACGTTTAATTTTATTTCGAGCCCAAGTTGAATGTACATAATAAAAACAGGCTTATCTCACTACAAACTGACATTGACATGGCAAAACCTCATTAATTTCTGAAAAGCTTTCAGTGACCCGCGATTTCGAAAAGCCAAACACTTTGTCTAGAAGAAGGCAGAAAGTTCCATAATTTCTTTACCGAGATAAGAGGCGAAAGTTCACGCAGGAGCGGAGATTTATGACATCACCGTCGCTCCTTTCACTAAATAATAAAAGGTCCGCTGTAAAACGCGGTAGAGGCATAAAAGTTTTACGTCCATACAACCCGTTGGTATACGTAAACGTAGTACGTAGGGCGTGTTAGATGCCAAATCTCCATAAAAGGTAATCAGTGTCGGCACAATAGTCGGCTGCCTCATAAATCGTACGCCAACGTATGCTTATTTCATTTGCTGTGCCTGAATAATGTTTATAATAGCCACAGTCCTATGGGTCCCGCTTCATTTAAATCGAGAATACCAAGTATTTTAAAAGGAACCGACTTACGCCCAACACACATTTCAGTGATTAGGTTATTAAACTGTTTTATTTTAAAATTCTAACTTAACTATTTATTTATTGTCTAGTTTTCAGTGCACATAAAATAGAACCGGTTACATTCAAAGTTTTTTTACCGATTTTTTATTTTAGAATGGAAGAGGAAGATGTTATAAAGTAACTATAATGCTTTAAAATAGATGTAGAACTGACGTTATTTACATAAAAATCTAAACTGAAATTTTCTGCAATACTAAATGATTATGATTTTCAAGTTTATACTTAATGTACATATACCTAAATAAAGCAAATTTAAAAACACCTTTTTAAGGATACTATAAAAGCGAAATATACGGAGTATATTTATAAATGTCTTTTGGCGATTACTAAAATATCGGCTTACAAAAAAGCCGCCTACTTTTTACGCTGTATTCAATAGAATTTAAGATCTGTTGAAATTGAAGCTTTGAATCGTTTTTTACGACATCGATTGCTTTTATGTTACACGAGACGCTACTGTATACACGAATAACTAAACGCAATTGTGTTTTATACACAAAAAGCTATAAGAGATTATTTATTACAAAGTGCTCGTTTTATTTTCTTTAAAGCAAAGTAAGATAAATTTATGTCGTGCTTGACTATTTATTTTTAAATGTCCTTTGAAAATATTGTATATTTCTAATGTAGGTACATATACTTTAAATTTTATATTATCGTTTATTTATATAATTTTTAACTTAAGCAAATTAAATACTCCTTTTTTCCAAAGAATCTACCGAAATGTTACTTATATATCAAATTCTACTTTCAAAACTTCTAAATATCTCCTTAGGATGGATACTTACCTACCAAAAATGTACCTATAATAAATTTCTTATTGCATTAATACACCTATAGTAAATTTATTATTGCTCGTTAAAAATATAAATTTTAAAATTATTCTATTTCTCTTCTTTCTATTGAAATCAACCCTTACAACTCAGCAAAAGGTTTTTGGCGACCTAAATTTATTATTTTAGTAATGTTGCCACTAGAATCGCTCTAGTAAATCATAAAACACTTTAAATCACTGTCTCAAACCAGTTACCGTGTAAAATTATTTTGTGTAAAATGTGAATATATTTTACACCTGTGTACTCACGTTACTCGTACAGTTCACGCTGACTTGGGAATAATGCATAAGAAATTCGTCAACATCTCCCCAGTCGAGCAGAGTTTTGTTCACACATCCTATGTTTACCTTACTAAAGTTTTACTAACCTCAAACTCTTGTAGCGACAATGGAATGTCGACAATAATATTACTTTCTGTTTAAATATGCTATTTGTATCTGCTGTTTGATAAGGTTTCTTTCTATTTTGTAATGATTTTTCTTCTTATTTAAATGTTGAAGTTTTCGAAGCTATTTTTTTATGAATTGGAGTCTCCATTCTTATCCTTACTAATATTGTAAATGCAAAAGTTTGTGACGGATGTGTGAAATGAAGTTGGGCTTGCCGATAGATTAGACTATAAATTTAAAACATAGGATATAATTTTTATATTATTGCCACGGGAACAAAAACTACGCAGGTTAAATAGTCGGGAAAATAGTTCTTAATCTAGAGTTTGGTAAGATGCAAGAGCTTCTCGAAGAGTGACTGAAAATCTTTTTTTACTTACTAACGCTAAACACAATATTTTTACCAGTATCTACAATCTACATCCCTTAGCACAGCTTCGACTACGCTAATCTGCTGTCAATAATAATTGATTATGACAGAAGAGATATGAAATTTTAGTATTACCTGTTTATTTAATCTCATGATCATGATCAGACCGGAGCTAGTGGTACCGGGTGCGAGCATCAGTGACAAACAACATTGTGGATTGCTTTTATGCGACGTCATGCTCTGTCAATAGAGACGCTTCGATTGTGGTTCCATCAACCGACTGTTTTGTTTCTTTTGTTTTTTAACCGATTGAATGTTCCGATAAAATGACTCTATGTAATGCGCATTAAATTCATCTAACAAATCGCGTCCGTGTTGTCGTATCAATTATACGAGTATAAATGTAGGTACACTTTTTACAATATAAAAATTTGTTTTATTAATTAATTTTGCTATAAAAACAGTTTAAATTTAAGGTAAACAAAATAATTCGTTAAGAAGGACCATTATAAGTACGCGTCATTTGAAGTAGATTAGTAAACAATCTAAGCACAATTGTGGGTAAAGTTTTCAAATAAATACGAAGGCGATCCGATCGAAACGAAGACAATACTTGCGGCTCGGTAGCGGGTGTAGGGGAGCTATTTGTATGCGTAATAGAGGATCGAATTTCGTATTTGTTCGTGGAGTCGTTAACAGCACCTTCACGGTTGTTTATAAAGAAAACAAAACCCTTTAGCTGGCGCGGGGCTGAGGGAGACAAGACGCGGGGTGGTCGACGAGCGGGGGCCGAACGACCCCGCAATAGCACCTACCACAGACATCAAAATAAACTTGATATGAGCGCCATAGTTACAGGCATAAAGCCCGCAATTAGTTAGATTAAAAATATTTATTTTATGGGACAAGCAAACAGTTCCCATTGTAGTAAAGCCGTTGTACCTGAGTCATTTTATGTAGGATTATAAAAGGGAGACTAGCTACTTAAAATTATGCAAAAGTTATTGTATTACATATATCTAAACACTGATGTCTACGTTTTAATAAGAGGTATACAAACCTACTAGACTAACTAAACTTTCTTTTGTTGACTTTATAAAACGTCGAAAACGTTATAATTTAAAGCATAATCGAATATAAGATCAACATTATACTCGAATTACGGACAAAACAAAGAAATGTTCGACTCGGATTTCATATTGCATTTTATAAACAAAGCTTTTTGTGTAGAGTCGTTACTTTGCTCCACGTTTCTCATACGCCGGTTGAAAGTGCCTGTGTTTATGGAATTTAAGTATACGAACATGTCTTGTACAAGGAGGTTACATACCAAAAAGTCAATGGCGCGTGAAGCGAAGTCACGCGCGGAGGATTCTTTGCCCACGTCCCGTCTGAACCGCTTTGCTGGTCTTAAAGCTCCGAGACAGGCCACTCATAATGTCGAACTAGACACACAATATATACTATACCACACAAGAATGTTTCATGTATAAACTATCATGCTTAATACTAGAATAACATTCTATTAATGAAGATGAAACATTCAATAAGTAAACTTATAGTTGAGTTTTATAACATAAACTAACTAGTTTTTAACTATTTAGAAATTCATGTTATTATAGAAGCTTTAAATCGAATTTCAATGCTTTGAAAAGAGATTTAAATTTTTGTTTTTCCATTACAAAAATTTAAAACAAATAAAACAATACAGTTTACGAATGGACACGGAACATGCTCATTATTCTAATCGCGTTGAATGACAGTTTTAAACATCAGCTAAATTATGTCATTAAGTAAATTCAACGTCTTATCTATAATATTATCTTTAACGATTACGTGATTACACGGCCAAGGAGTTTAATTTTTAAGTGGATATTCGGAATTATTTTATATTTAACATGATGTCCAATGATATAATTTTAGGTCTCATCTTTAGTGACTCTTATAAACAACTGTAACTAAGTCTATATAGTATATACATTAAATTTATTACAATTAATTTAATAAAAATGTATAAAATATTATACGGAGATTATTTGCTATTAACATTATGTACTAATCTTAAAAACACCCTTTAAATCAAACTGTAAATATAAGAAAAACGCAATACTAAATACGTACGATATACAATCCTACATAATCACGATAAGAATTTTGATAAAAATAAATCAAATGTTTACATCATTCGTCTTTCCATTTAAGAATTTAAATCACCACTATAATATACTAAATTGACAAAAATTTTCATATAGCATAGTCAAATTTATTGAAATGTATTTATAATGCAAATGCTGTAGGTATCTCCCACGCAACAATAGCCGAGGGCTATGGGGATATGAAAATTAGGGAATGTTTATTAAAATATGCATAATATTGGACCGATCATAAACGAGTCGCTCGTCAAACTGTCGTATAAACCAGTATTAATTTATAAATTAAATGACCTTTACATTCAATGAACCACTGATTTTCATCAAACAATATTTTTTTGTTCACAACAGCCATTCTTATACATTGTAAACTACATCTCTTTAAGAGCGTTCTGAAAATATTTTTGCTCTGCTTTATTCCGCAAGGTTTCTTGGACCGGGCACGTTTGTGTCATTTATTTTCCTTATGAAAGAAATGAAATCAAAAAATATATGTCAAGGTCGACAAATATAGACTACTTTTAAATTAATTTACACTTCTGTACGTATACACAACTAGAAAACGTTTATAAAACAGTTTTGCATTATACTTGATTATATTATACTATTTATTCTTAATTGTATGAAACAGGGACCCAGTGGTCTAATTGAATTCGTACCTCTCGTGTCAAAGACTTAATTTAGTATAATAGTTCAATAAGGGCTTGAAATACTCGATAGGCTTTGCATACGTGGTGTCAAGATCACGTCGGCGTAGCGTCGCGCCACCGCCGCGGGTGACACGCGCCTACCCCCGCCCCGCCCCACCCCGCCCCGCCCCGCACGCCCCGCGCACCCCCGCGGCCGTCCTCATACCCCCTACAACCCTCGCACCACGCATGCTCCAATTATAATCTCTGTAGTGATGTACTGTGTCGATAAAGCATTTTATAAAAGCAAAAATTGCAACAATCGCAAAATTTGTGTCAAAACAATCTAATAGTCTTATACCGAATAATAAAATTGTATTGCCTAAGAAGTAAAATATGTAATCAGATCAAATTACGTAGTCTATTAGGAACATTAAACAGTATGCGATAGTAACACCAACGTTTTATTAAGGGATGACCACGAATTGAGAGTAGAATCTCGACATAAGATAGGGCGGCATTATCTGGTCGCATAGATTGCGCGCGCAATGGCGTCGCGAGGAGGGCATCAAATCGCCTGCGGAGGGCGATCGGTCCGCGCGCGTCGCCGCTGTCTCGCACGCTCGCACGCTCACAGCACAACACCTCCGACGGTGAGACCGTGAGAGGCACATTCGGTGCTCGTCGCGCTACGGTCACTGACCGATACCGCGATACCTCCGACCGCAACAACCTCGGACTCCTCGACTAACACCACCACCTAGTGGTATACTACGGAGTACCTAGCGTGATCCCTAGCAATACCCAGAGGTGCTTACACCCTAATCGTGTGTCCGACTTTAATTTGTTTTTTATTGCTTTCAGTGTTTATTGTTTCCCTTAAATGTGCGCTCTAATAATACACCTTGATGTCGTGACTGAACTGTGTATACGCCGTGTTTTGCGGACAAAATGACGTATCGGCATGGCGTGAGTTTTGACCTCATAACTGACCCAATTTTTGCATGAATGAATTCCACACTATTTGTCACATACATTATCCGTACGTCTTTAAGACTAAACCTCCAAATTAAACATACATTTATGTACTTACCTACTGCTTAATCTTAATATGCGTATATTGAACGAAATTATAATGTCGTTAAAATAAAGTACCTTCGTAGTAAAATAGTAGCAAATACACAAATAAGAATAATTGTATCTACAGCCGTAAATCCCAAATGTTTTATTCATTGGATTACGTCATCGCTATACCGTGCCCAAATTGAACCCTATTATACTATGCATATTTGATTTAAAATTGTGTCTGTAAAGAGTTCGAAATAAAACTAAAGCAATCGTTTTACGATACATTATTTAAAAAGTCCTACAATTACTTTTTTTCTATTGCCAAAATATTAGTATGTCCAAGTAACTTTTAATAGCTATTATCAATTATGGTAATATTAAAAAAAATAATAAAATATACATTTAATTTAAGTAAGTAATTGAACTGATCAATAAAAATATGAGTACCTACAGCTAAAAAGAATCTCACCACAAGAATGATTTTGTAAATGTTGAAAGAGTAAAAAGTGTTCGATCGAACGGGTTATTTTTTGATCGTGCACTGAGATATTCTAATCGCTCGTCCGCGAGCTGTTTCTTTTTGTAATCCCTTGTAACACGTGCTTTAAACGAAATTATTGCTTCGGGAAATTTATAAGAGTTTCTCAAGATCCAAGCGATAGATAAAAATTGTAATTTAATTAATTGGCCCTTATTCATATTTTAGGAATCTGTCATTATATTACCTACGAAATAAATCGATAGACTATTTTGTGTTTAAAATTAAGAACATAGAACATTTTTTCCACAAATTCACACTTATGTCTTTTTTGCCGTGTTTGTTAAAAATAAAATTAAAAAAATGTTAAATTTACATTGTGAATAAAATACTTTATAAACCGCTTAAAACTTAAAACTTTTAAAATATACCAAACGATTTTACCCGCTTTTATAGATGTATTATACTCTTAAACCTTCCTCTTGACTCACTCTGTCTGATAAAAAAATCGCTTTAAAGTTGGTTGCGTAGTTTTAAAGATTTAAGCATACATACGGGCAGACAGAACAAGGAAACTTGTTTTATACTATGTCATAAAATAACCATCCTTATAATATTTGATGTATCGATTTACTAACCTTTGCACCATTTTTAAATGTGACTACTTTAAAAAATTCGTAGAACCTTAGATTGCTTTTTGAAACAGTTAATAGAATTTTATGCTTTTAATAAGTACATGATAAAATAGCTGTACCAAAAAGCTATTTAAGTCCTGCGGAAACATAAAGCACAGAAAGGATGCTCTCTTTACGACTTTCACGAAAAAGATAATGGATCTAAACAAACTGTGTCTATTACGCGGTTGCCGGATAAATCAAAAAATGTTAACATGTTCTGTTTAAACGCTGTTCATTATAAATAGCCATAGAATAAACTTAGCACCACTTCATTGACGTATAAATAATATTCAAAACGAATAAACCCAAAATATGATGCCATGTTTTACATGAAAAATTCATATTAAAATATTCTCGTCCTATTATACTATGTTGTAACATAGAACCATAAAATTATTATAGATTACGTAAATATTACAAGAACATTGTTTGTAGCATGTACAAACATTTCTACTTAAACAATGACAAAACCAAAGTATCAAACTCAAATAAAGGAACCAGGAAACAATATCCGAGCACACTTATATTTCACTTCAACGAGTTACAATTTAATTTCTAACACATTTACTTGACACAAACATAAACATAGGAACTTAGCGCGGTATGAATTATTTGCTATTTCCTGTGAGAACCATTGCTCAGAAATAGTTTAGTTTGCATTCGAATAATCTGGCTGCATCGCCTGACGCTGCTATAACTAACGAATAGTTAATAATTCCAAATGCTTTCTGCCTTGTATTTATTGTCGTTTCAATAAACTCATTTATATTTGTTCTAAACCTAATAACCATACTAGAATAGTAACAAATTATGAAATAAAATGCGTCTTAAATATATAATTAACTATATATATATTGATTGATTGCTACGGCGTGAAGGAAGGACAAACAAACACACTTTAACATTTATAATATTAGTATGGATAACTTGTCTGAAGACCCGAAAATGTTTTAAGTTAATAATTAATCTTCGACTCAAAGTCGTCGATGAATATCTAAACGTAATCAGGTACAAACGTTAATAAATATTATATAGTCAGCCATATTGCCTAACAGGACTAACAACGACTTCGATGCTAGACCGTCCCTAATAGGTAATTATAAAACAAATTAACGAGTCACTATAATATATTCACAACGAAACGCATACCGTTTAGTCCGTAACGTAAACAAGAACCTGTTTGCGATACATTAACGGCAACTTGAACCCGAACCCGACGTCAATTTACTTCGACTTATTCCCGCAATTATATGCTCCAACGAAATTGCTGGAAAATTCGTCGATAGATAATGGCTCCACTAATATTCCGGCGTGATGTGATGAAGTTTCAAGACGTTCACACGCTTGTAAGCTTTATCTTTAGTCAAATTATTGCAACCTTGTCAAGTGCCCGGTGACAGCTCGAGTGTATGAAATATTGTTAAATTTTTTGCTATTACGAAAGTAAGATACTATGTAATATTTAAAATGTATTTCTATATTTATTTTTAATTGATAAAATTATATAATGTATTTCTCAACCATTTGTTTTCAATGGTGGACAAAAAAATATGCAATACAAAAATTGAACAATTAGTGCAAACCACTCACGAAAAATTGGAAATATTGTATTCCGAAAGAATAAAAATAACAGGAAAATTAATTGATACTGAACGTGTGTAGAATTCATTTATCATAATAGATTTTATCACAATCTCATTTGCGTTTTTACTAGAATAAAGAACAATAGAGCCCAAATAAATCCTTTAAAGCTGTGGTTAAAATCAATTAAGTTTAATGATAAATTGTTTTTCCATTTGTGCCGTTGCGGTAAAAGCTTGATTGTTTTAATGGGAATTCCTTTACTATCATTTGGGGCCTTTTGTTTTTATATTCGTAGATGACGTCACGTGTCACGAATGAAACGACAAACACATTGTTTGCCAGCGCTGGCCTAATGTCCCCGGCTAATGTGCCGGTGCTGCTACAAGAGGACAATTTCCGGACTCGCCCATACCCTCCCGAATTTACGTGCTAGAAACAATTCCCATGTTATTATAATCACTAATGCCTCAACGACAAACGACATTGTTCAGCAAAACTACACCGTAATGCTTCTAAAAGTAAATATCAATCAATATTACCGATGGTAATTCAAAATAATAGATACCTAAGTTCTTTCTTGCGTATTCGAGCTATTTTTTATGCCCGTTTTTCTTACTAAAAATAATGGTAGAAAATTAAAATGAGATATTGAATTTTCTTCGGTAAAAATACTCGTTCCAAGAAGATATCAATCACATCGCGACTCGCAAGACAAAAGTTCGTTCGGTATCAAATGCAAGACTAAGACAAATTAACCGTTTAATGTCGTTGAAAGTTGACTCAAACAAAAACTCTCCAAATAAAGAGCGCTAAGTGCTTTTATCTTTCAGTATTTTGCGAAGTCCGCGAATGTTTTCAGAAAACGAAGTATAATCTAAAACAGCCCCTTTTCTAAACAAGCGCGTCCGCTTCTGTCGGATGTCATCTGACGGTAATCGTTTGATCTCTTCTTATAAAACTCATCATGTGTCAGATTAGGTGAAAACCATTTTTCGTCAATTTAAATTTATACAAAAATTAACGCTCACTTTCAACTTGTGACACATTTACAAAACAGAATAAAATAAAATTTAAGATATATCATTATCATATTGAAGATAAATTATTATGATATTAATAGTTAACTTAATTCCACGTTAAAGCCATAAAAAAACTTTGACTCATAATTGTATATTGTGGTATTAATACATAATTGATTTTAAATAATCATGATAAAAACTTTTTGCACATAAATGTGAGTTTTACATAGATGTGAAGATATCAATGAAATATCTTTAAACTAGTATTTTATTAATACATTAACATACAATATTTATTCATAAACAATTCATCGATCGCCAGACCGGTATTTAAACTGCTATCCAACTATCAAGCAATGAAAATTATTCGCACGCGAGCATGTTTTGCTCCCACGACAATTACATTAAATAATGTGCAGCAAATCACACACTCCGAAATGAGGCATAAAATGTTAGAGCTTGGGAACGAACGGGAGTGCGTAATTACCCGAGAATGCGGCCGGGACCTGCGGCCAGCCTCCGACCGTCTCAACTAGGAATAAAGTGCTCGTTCTGAGCCCTTAACTCGCTAATTACACTTACAAATACTAATCATACATCGCTACACCAACTTAACGGTACTAATCCTTGAATTAGTTTCAAATGGTTTTATAACTTCATCCAATTTAATTTAACCTAAAAGACAGTTACGTGTAATGTTTTTACTACACTAGCTACAATACGGTAAATTGGAATAACGTTATTAATTACACGGCCATCCAACAAAATCAGACAAATTGATTGATAACAAATAAGCGCCAGAAGGGAATAGACCTATTAAAATATATATCATTACGTTAAATCCCTAGTCACGCTTGTATGTTTTTTTCTTAATTGTTCATAGTCCGAACAAAGAGTGTTGAAGTGCTCGACTCCTCGAGGCATCAATTAAGCTCGACGCACAGTATCAGGTAGCCGGCCGGTTCGCTAGATGCGCTATATAAGTGTCTTTATGGATTTTGTGATTTTAAAAATTTGATTAAGATATAAATCGACTACATTAAATTAATTCAACAATCAATATTTATAAACTATGTAATTTTTTTCCGACTGTTAATTTATACAATTGTTATACTAAGAAATGATGTGTATTTGATAGAATCAAACATGAAAAGATTTTGATGTCATCGTATCTAAGATCTAGACAACCGAATCAGACTACAGTTCCATACCTGACATGTATAGCCGACCTTAAGCAGACAGGAATCGTTTCCCACAGCCGCGCTCGCCTCGTCACGGAATCAATATCGTCTTTTTTTATAGAACGTGCACTACATACACATTACACATACTC
>JADANM010005989.1:4371880-4385049 GCA_026213755.1 Eurema hecabe | reverse complement strand
AAATAAGAATCTTAAATATATTTAAATACATAAAAATAATTATATAAACAACATGCTTAATAATCAAAGCTAAGACTCGAAAATAATTATCAATTAGTCCGCGCCATAAGCGTCCACAATTACTCCCATCATTACGTTGCATGAACGATGTTCTGTTCCGTACACATGACATGTAACAGTGCTCCGAGCCAATATGAGCGATACAAGTTCAAGTACATAACAGGACCCCACACATCTGATCAGAAATAAATCTTACTAACTATTCGATGGGAAAACGATCGCTATAATGTGGACCGTTTCCTCGTTGCCATATAAGCAAACTAGATACCAAAGCTTTTTACAGCTTTACCTATATAGAGCTCCCATTCGTTCATAAGATCAAGCAATGTGTGGAACTCTAGATATTGACCAGTTAACTAGCTGGTCTTTCACATGCATATCAAACAGGCTTAACAAAAAGTTTTGTTGTAACTTATAATGTTTTAAGAAATAAAGCGCATGCTATACTTATATCTATATTACTCTCTATAGTGGCATACATATAGATGTAAATCCCATTCGTAGCTGCTTAAAAAACCATATGGAAAAGCCTCTTTTATATTCTTATTCCTTATCCTTCAAGGATAATTCGAGCCCAGAGGATAGGTTTAACATAATTTCGCCTTAACCCTTCTATTGGAGGGTCTCTTTTGCGGAATCACTGTTTGTGTGAATTTCTTGGGTCACACAGACCACGCATATTGAATTAACAGACATTCAATAAATCAGTCATGTATTTTTAATGGTTAATGTTTGAATAAAAACGCTTTGGAAAACAAATAGCACACTGTGTATAATGTGGAAGGGTAACGAGAGCACGCCCGGCGCATTTGTCTTGAACAATGTATGAGGGTAATTGTTTGACATGCAAAGCGCTGAGATCAACCAGCCGCCACTCTGGCTCAGCGAGGGCGCTGCCAGTGATATACTGGCTACATACACCCCAGCGCACGACCTATAGCTACTTAACAATCGAAGTAGGACGGTTGGCTAATGAATAATTAATTTTGTCGATTTATGAACTACACTTGCGATCGCTGTCATTAGCGCAACCCTTCCGTAATTATGTGTAACATAAAAAAAAAACTTTTATTATTACTGTGTAGTATTCTTTGTTTCACACAATTAGACATACCACACTGGTATAAAATAATTCACCACATACTTTACCTCATTTTGCTATAATATAATCTATAATCCCATATTTAACATGAAAGCAAAACATATCGGCATCTTGAACTATGCTCAAAAGCATTTTGCTCAAAAAAAGTGCTTATTGTTCACACTTCACACAATGCATGTTCTATGAAATAAATTTAACCGCATCACGTCATGCCGAAAACGTATAGCTCAGACGGCTATTCACTCCGTTGCGTCAAGTCTATTACTTGCAATATGCCATATTTCAAACCGCCCGTATTTTTTGTTCGACCATCTAATAAGTCGACGAGCTTTCATAGCACCTCAGCGCGGGCGCAAAAAGTTTGAAAGCTAGAGGGTCGCGCGGGGCTCAGCCGCCGGGCTCCCCAGTCAGCCGCTGGCCTTCGACGCGACCGGCTGTTACATCTTCTACTCAGTAAACAAACAATAAACTCGACACCTATTTAAACATTAACATAATTCCTTTACAGTCACAAAAGTATATAGTTTAAACTTACAATGATACATATGAACATTTAGGACTGAAAATAAGTGAATACAAAGATGTTGACAAACATTCAAACAGTGTCGTAGTGATGTAAGTGATAAGATTTTAAGTGATGTTTATCTTCGGAGTTTTATAGTTGTGTAGTGGACTGTTGCTCGTCAAAATGACGATGAAATCGCTGAAATACAGCGAACGGGACGATATGATGGAGGGTTTTAGTCCCGTGCCACCGCCTCTGCCTCGCCGTCAACCTGTTAGAAACATCTATGCAGAACCCTTCGTAGATCCGAGGTAAGTCTATTTAATAAAGTAACATATATTCACTATATATATTCCTCTGCTAATGTAAAACCAAGCTTATTAATAAAATAAATAACAATTGTATAAGGTCAAAGTGCTCATTCAGGCTATGAACAAAGGTAGAAAGTTTTTATGTAATTTCGAGTTTGCATCGATCCTTAAACAGGATTATATTTCCCGAAATAGGATTTTCGGTCCATCCTTCGAACATCAAAATGAGTTTGATGCGAATGAAATACCGCTTACCTGGAAATAGAACAAATACAATGGATGTTATAAATTTGTTACTAGAAAACCCGTTACAATGGAGAAAGGGTTATTGAAATAAAATAATTAACTTCAAAGCAGTATACTTAACATTAGGGAAATGAAATACGGTTTCATAAAAGCTTTCGTTTCAATCGATTAGCAACTCATAACTCAATTACAAAGCTTTTTTGATGTAGCCGATCGTATTTAAGTCTTGACATGAAACAAATGATCATATAAACGTTGTAAGACTAGTTTATATCCATGACAACACACTTATTGTATTTCCATTTTTGGCTACTAACGTTACTTTTTGAGGTTGCGTTTAAGACATGCTTTCTGTGTAGATACTATATTTGATTCATTCTTTTCTATCGTCATCTAAGCAAGTGGAAAACGTTTAGATAAGATTTAATTGTGTCGTTTAGAGAGTGTTTGTTGCCTTCTACGTTGTTTGGCACGGATATTGAATAAACTATACCTCAAGATACCAATGGCAACATTTGTCGTTTCAAAATGTATAATTCATAAATCGAATACTTGAAAAATTACAGGAAATATACAGAGAGGAGAAATGAGTAAATTTTTCATGCGATCGAGTTGGAATCAATTGTCGATACTTGTTTACCTTCCAACCCCACTTCCCAACTTCGTCCCCTTGTAGTTTCATCCACTCGATGCCTCCGAGTAATAATAAACCGCCTGAAGCCAGAAAACATCCATTTCATATCGCACGACTATATAAACACGCCGCGGAAACCCTGCAAATTCTCTAAAGACCACGTAGCATTATTAAAGTAAGGCCTTACACGAAACTAATTCAGCGACTCTTATTTGGGGTATCCTTTGGGGCCGCCCGGGTCACATGCAATAAAATTCCTCGCTTTCTTAACAAATAAATACACTGAAATATGTAAATGCGATTACAATACACTTTTTCCTAATGTTACTTTCGTACAATTGATTGCGACATACTTTTTCTAAGCTTTTTTCAATACATTTACAGCCACGTCTCTGTGTCATTTTGTAAGGTTTTTTTGAGAGTTGTTCATGAATCGTGTTGTTATAAAAAAACTTGTCGAATTTTCAACATTATAAACCGAACTTAACGGACAAATTAATAATATTACCTAGAAATCAACACTTATAAGATAAGTTTGATGGTTATTATTTCGTCGAACCCTCTTCTAAACCAATAATTTTCCAATAAATTGTTTAGTTTTAGAAATTCTATTTACGATCACCTTAATGATTGACGAGCGGCGGATGCGCGGTTCTATTCTCAATCATAAATCATATTTTTATACTTGGCGCACGTTTGCACGAGAGTAAGCATTAAGCAACTCCGAAAGCAGTTAGTGGCATCTGTGACATGCCAATCGCGCTGTGCTTTACTTGGGACAACTCGCCTTTATTAAACAAGATAAAATAAATTATCTGCACCTGTTATATTCTATACACACGACACAAATGTAATAAAAATAATAACTATTGAGTCTTTTTCTATCACATAGAGTTAATAATAATTAAATGGTTAGGAAAAAAGAAAGACCCTTTCTGCATTTCCCTTTTACGAATCAAAACTAATCGTGTAAAAACGGACAGGTTTGTGGAACAATAAATTGTATTACACTTCATTATTGACCCTTCTAATGACAGCAATTGGATATGGTAGAGTGATAATCGATAACGGAAATATTTGACGCCGTATTCCCAGTGTAGAAAAATGTAATTTACTTTACACAGTGTTAACAAGGTTTAAACACAAGCGTAGAACATGTGACGGTTAAATGCACGCAACAATGGTGGACAGATAGCATCGAGGGAGCCCCTCCTTGAAGCCACCGCGCTTAACGACCCGCAAGAAACCTCCATGTATAAGTACTCAGTAAATTGTATACACTAGCATAGCATTTTATTATTAATGATGGTCAATAATAATCTGTGGTAAAGTTTAATGGATATTTTTGATGTTACTATGCGCAAAGCGTTCTTAAACAAAACAATGTTATATTATTAGCTCTTAAAGATGGAATGATGGCATGAATGAAGGCAAACAACAAAATGATATAATTTATTCAGTTGAATCGGAATCAATTTTCTAAGCAATCAGTAACAAGGATTACGCATGGCTAAATTTCTTATTGAGCTTCAAAGACGCGATCAAAATTGTAAGAGGTTTGATGTCAAATATTTGGTCATCCGGATGAAAGCTCGCCCAAGCAAGTGATTATGTCCGGATGAGCAATTGTTCGCACGTCCCACCAACTTAGTTTGTATTATTGTAAAGGTCAACTTCATTCAACGTAAGGCCAAATCAAGAAATATTTCAATCCTTCTCTGCTCCGCTGTTAAGGGAATTCGCATTCTATTAAATTAATTATTAGTCATAAAGTTACCGAGTCACGACATTGACAACTATTACAAACAACAGTAAAACAACTGTTAGTAAATCTACAATATAAAGTGACAATGTTTTAATTTCGTCTGGGCCACGACTTAGCTTAAATCAGAATTTATTAAACGTAGTTCTCAAACCTTCAAGGTAATAAATAGCATTAACAGATAACAAAGGATTTTTATATTATTTAAACCACTTCACAATTTTAATCCAAATTAAAGCTTGAGGAGTATGTATCATCTCAAGTAGTATCTTAATAATAGACATAATTATAGGAAGTGCTTCATTAAACTAGTGTTTTACGGACGTACATAAGGGGCAGTGCACAGAGCGAAGCACTTCAAACTATATTCACCGCTTCTCGATACAGGAAATTCAATTACCTTCTTATACTTTAATGTACAATATCGGTGCGGTCACTTTATTGAAGAATCTTGTCGCACAACACAACTGACAGAAACCAGATCAATGACGTCATCAACATCTGTTTTTCTTATCTGAAGTTGAACTTGCACAGCTTCCTGATTATTCCAAATTAACCTGTTTTCACTACATGTTGATATGTTTACTGCAAATCAATTTTCATATTCTTGTAAAAAATATTAAATATAAGTATTTATATAACGTGAATATAAGAGTCTAAAGTCTTTAAAATGCTTTTTAAAGAATAACTTATGTAAAATATGCATTGATGTTTGGAACAAAGGATAATCCTGGATTAGGACAACCATTCAACGTCACAACGTTGACGTGAATCTCAAAGCGTCATCGATCGACACCATTCCCATTTCCCAAACACCAAGTAATCATACAAAAATCCATCACTGACAGTCTTCATTCTTATCTCAGCAGTAAACAAACCACTTTTCGTTTGAATAATTTACTCGGTGAGGTGAGGCTTTGAATACAATGACACAACTGTAATAGTTTCCGTTTTGAATAAGATGCCTATTGTCTCTCTACGGTATTGATTGAGTTCGTCGTCTGTGCCCCATAGATTGTTTAGTTTGTGTTACATTTTACATTACCATAGATTTTTTTATATTTTTAACTCTAGAGGTAAATACAGTTGACATACAATCGGGTACACTATTAGCAACAAAAATTATAATACATTTTTATTATTGAATTTATTTTAGCTCGTAGCTGTTGTGCGGGCGTAATCACGAGGCACAACATATATATAAAACAGGCAAGATCAGTAAGCGCATTCTTGACTCATAATGAATTTCTAATTTTAGTCAGTAATATTTCGTCACGTCAGGCTCAACTTAGATCAATAACTCTGACAGCGGTATCAGTGAAATCAGTCGTCGTACGTTTATATTTCAGTACGTCGGATCGCGACGCTTATCGGGCGGACGTTTTAGCTTCAACCCTTCTAAAATAAACAAACTGTCGTACCGACCGAATAAATACAAGCCAAGCTTTGACACCGCCATCTATAAATATCTGTAATGAATAGGCGGACGGCATGACCGCGGTAATATGTAATGTCGACATATCCTCGTCGGGATTTATTGAAGTCCTTATTTTAATATTTTTAATTCTAAAGTTTGTACCACTGCCATAAATAATTGAAAAAAGTTTAGAGCTATCTCATAAATGCAAGTATGATGATTGTATCAATGCTTTTATAATCACTCGAAATATCTATATAGAAACAAATTCAACAGAAAATACCATTAAAGAGTATTTAATACACGTCGTAATTAAAACGTTAATAAGAGAAGGTGCCTTTTAAAATATGATGTTACAAAGATTGAAAGTTTCGTTTGGCATTGAAACGTACATGTTTAGTGAGAGTTGGCTAAACACGGACCACACAGGATGCCTCCATTTGTCCAAGCTCAGACTCCCCAAGAGATAACAAACGTATCGTGCAACCCGCCAACCCGCGCGCTGCTCTCGGCTGCACTTATCTAAACACTTAACTCGCACCACGTACAAACAAAGCCCTAACTCATTTTTTACAACGAAACGCCGTTTCTTTTACCCTTTAGGACTTCGCGGTACTGCATGCTTCGCGTGTCTAGTGCTTTTGTTGCCGCCCGGAAATTCATGCATTTTACCGCAACGTTAAGGAAAGATACATACGTTACCACAAGAATGTCTTTTTCGTTTTATTTACGGTGCGGGACCGCTTAGCACATAAACTAAAAAGGAGAAGGAATTTCGTGTCCACTTCCACTGGGTCAGCAATAAAACGAATGTTTAACGAGTTCACGTTGCACTTTAAAAATGTGGGAGACAAAAAAGCTTTTAAGACAAGTACCATACAAGAAGTGAGCTGCCGATGAAACCTTTCTAATAATAGTTTTGGTCTTGTCCAAGGTACACGTCACCGGGCGTAACTAACGAATGGCTCGCCCTACAGACCCTAAATACCGAGTCGTAAGTATCAATGACACGGCGGCGGCGGAGCCCGATATCTCCAGAGCCTACAGAGGTTGCCGAACATTACCATAACTCTAAACGAACTATATACGTAATTACAGATACCAGAGACGCTTCAAACACTCGATCCATTAATCGGTTCTGATTTGGACGAAGTAATAATGTTTTAAATCATTTACAATAATTAACGAATAATACAAATCTCTCTTTACTTTTACATTTTATTTTTTTCATTTAATAATTACTTTATTTCATCATTAAAATAGAACGACATCTAGGTTCAATTATTTATTACAGTTAGAATAGTACAAACGCTGTTTTCCGTGTAAATGTTTAATGGTTCACTAAGACAAGTGAGGTTAGCGATTTAAGTGCTCTGAGTAGAAAGCAATGACCCGATACCCTTATCATTTATTTGCTTCGGTCAACCGTAAAGCGAAGCTCCGTGCAAGTTAAGTTTTACTGGTCGATTCGCCCTCCACTTGAAACTAACGACTGCACAATAACAGCTCTCCGAACAATCGATTTGTTTTAAACGTGACCCGGTATTCAATTTAATTAATATTTACATTGTTTTCCAGGCGAGACCGTTTATATTGGAGAGGTAACATAATTTTTGTTAAACTTTAGAAATAAACGTGAGTGTTTTGAACCCTCTTTCTGTTCACAGATTTTGTGTACATAATGAATGTTATTGTAATCGCTGTTATTACCATTGAATATGTCATTGTGACATTTTGATTTATAAAATTATAGTAGTGCGTAATAAATTGCGGGTTGTTCAAATGGGCCGGCGTAATTCCGAAATCGAAACCGACCGTGTTTAATTGATAAAATATTACTCATGGAATTGTCCTTTAATAAATTTCATGGCTCATGAGTTTGGTATGGGCTAAAAATGGAGATGAGCAAAATTTTTCGATATAGTATAATCGTAAAAGGGATCGCGCAGGGGATGGAAGTAATGTAGTGCAACGGTTAACTCGCGCCCCTTTGCAGCGCCAATTGTTCAACAAATGTAGCCGTTTCCATTGCAAATAGAACACATTTTTAGCTGCTGGTTTGCTGTTGAATACTCTCCATTAGTCCATTATAAATAAAATCGTTTGTGGTTAAAATTATCTACTCATAGTAACATACTAAAGGTAAGACCAGTATACATATTAATAATACGCTAATACAACATGATGTATATCCATTTCATTGGAGTGGAACGAAAGACAGTTGTGGTTTATACTAAATTACCAAAAGCACACACGGAGCGAACACGATCCATTATAAGGGAGGGAGTAGAAATGGAATGTGATAGCATTTTTCAATCAGGCAGCCACCAAAATATTTACAGTGTAACTCGAGGCGGTATGGAGGACAATATTGTAAAAGGATAGCTGAGCCCGCGGCGGCGCGCGGCACGGGCCTTCCGTTTCTTTGTGTTGTTGTCGAAATTATATTGAACTCTGGGTAAAATACGACCGACCGGGGGCTTCGGCTGCGAAACCGTTTTTCCGTTTCGTCGAACAATCGCAGGACGTTTAGTTAAGCCTTGCGTTTCGTCCTGAAACGTGGTTGCTGATAGTTATCTATAAATATACGCACCCCCTTAAAAGATAGCTGCTTTATACGTTTTATTCGCAAGGCGTTTAACAATGAGACATTGTTACCGTCTCGCGATCGTTTTCCTATTGTAAAGGTATATTTTTAAAAAGGAAATTTAAATTTAAAAGGATAGCGTTTTAAATCAGTCTCTAATATAAATCAAATCTCTTTCGCCTAGCACGCTAGTCGCTATTCTTACAAAATCTATTGACGTGCTAAATTTGCATTTCTTCGCCATTTCCATAATAAAATCTTGGAACGACAAGTTCGTAATAAAAGGTTATCGCTATCGCTTACGGGTTGCCTGTTAGGTATGGAAATTAGAGGTGTGCCGGGCCGACGCCCGTACCGCACGGCCGAAGCAGCATTTGCAGGGACTAATGGAAAATTGTTTATCACTATCGAGTTTCTGCGCGTGAGCACGATTATTTACATGCGGGTCCCCGCAGTACGAGCGCTACGAGAGACCGGTAATTGGCCGTTTATTCAGTATCGCCGGTATCGCCTCCATTCATTCTCGCGATAACACTGCCCGAAGCGCTCGGATCGCAGTACATGAGACTGATACGATTGCACGCCCCAACCCGTCCAACGTCAAAGATCTGTTGATAAACTTTTTGCAACTTTATATTTAAACGGTGATTATCATTGAATCGAAAACGATTACAATACTTCGCATTTTCATATTATTTAATATTTTATATATTAAGCGTTAATCTACTCCGCTCTTGATTGGGGAAAGAAGAAAACAAATCTCGAAAATAAGCCATAGAGGTTCTTACTCACAGACTAAAAAGGAATTTTACGGAACCACTTACACACGGCTTAAATATACGTAGCTGGGTTAAGTAATTATTTATTTAAGCTTCCGTCGCTTGACGTATTTCCAAGAAAATTATATTTGCAAAACATATTCCTATTCGTGAATATAGAACGCGCTAGTCGCAAGTCGCTAGGAACCGGCAGCGAGCGGCGGGCCTCACACTTCCATTCATGAATCAACTTCAACATTACCTAACCGTACCCCGAGGCGAGTAAAACAAACAGCACGCTATGAGAGTTATTAATAATAGTAGCGAGTTCAACGATTTCAACCCGGCCGTATTTAAATCTCGACGTATGTTGGATTGTACAAAATGCTAATTTATCGACGGACATTACTAGCGTTCTACAAAAGTCCAGCGGCGCACGCTGCTCGCATGTAACGCCAAATAATAATAAGATATTCATTTAAAAAGTCATATATTTTCTCTAATAATAGACTGAACAGTCCTTGTTCAACACCAATAACTGATTCCAATTAAAGAACGGTTTAAGCATTTCGTAATTAAATGAATGGGAGTGATCGGAACGAAACGATACCGCCCTAACACATGCCGAGCTTTTTATAAAAAAACTTTATACAAAATGTGATCTTACGTCTTTAATAAAATAGGTACAGAATATTTAAGATACAGAATATATATATAACAAAAAACTAGAATAGACTTTTATTAATATTACTCGCTGCCTAACATTTGAACAGAATACGTGTTTTAAATATACATATATTGATTGGTTTAAATCAAAGTCTCGATTTATTACGCAATATTGGTAGCAATTTTATTTCGTGTCCTGGTAATAAACGCGACTGTAGCGGGCGGAAATTGGCAGAGCGCGGTACCGCCATTGTTACACATTTCGTTTTAAATTGAGGGGCTTTCTTAAATTTACACCCGTGACTTGCAAGCGAGGGTCGGGACTCCGGGGCTTGGGACGAGCCTCAAGCCATACTTACAAATTCAAATCAATCGATTTCACTTGGCAACTCTTATAAATTCGTTCCAAAACTTTGTATTAACATTTATTATTACGTTCGCCTTATTCTACTGATTCGTTTAAGTTACCTTTTGAGGATTTCCTTTATTTCAAAATATTGTGTTATAGCTCTAAAATCTATGACTATAGTAGAAACTTGGCCTTATTTAAAAAAAAGAATAGAGGCGCAACATAATTTTATCTTGAGTAATTAAGTATTTATCCTGATGGTACATGTTTGGAAGAAACAATGGATACAAGCAACAATCGAGCACTGCAATCATCATTCAATCCTTCGTCTGACAATTCACTATTATGAATGGTCTCATTCAATTCATGTACGTCTGATGCAATTAACTTACAGATTTTAAATGAACCAGTAATTATCGTCATACCTACATAAAACAAACCCTTCAATTTTATTGTTTCGCGGATTAAAAGGAGTAACATATGTATGTGTCTCGATATTAATTAAGTTTTCATGTATGAAAGTCGAATTCTGCATATTGTATTCCTATATAATCAGAATAAATCATAAAACAATGAAAAAATAATCGATTTCATCACTTAAGTCACGAAACGGTAAAGCTATGCTTACGTCCGCAAACCTATATTTAAGAATGCAATGCAATAAAAGCACATCGCTGTCCGATCCATTCTCGCACGACCGTACAAGATAAATGGTCGGAGTGGCCGCATCGAAGGAGACGCGTTCTCACGGCCCGTGCCTCGATTTTACTCTTTTTGTTTCATCTGGTTTCCGAGTTAGAGGTCGGCCGGACCGCTGTGCAGCTAGAAGTGACCGCTGCACGCGCGATTATAACGATAAAAACTATGCGACCACGACGCGCGGCGCGCCACGGATGTCTAACGAGTTCCTACAACTACCTGCTGTGAAAATGGCGATGCGTCGCGTTGTTTTACTAACGTACGATCCATATCTTTTCTTTTAAAATTCTTTTAGTTATCTATAAAAACTGTGTTCACCGTTAAACACGATACTTATGAAGTTTTATTTTCGGTGTGTTAAATTAAAATGTTTACTCGTATGCATAAAATGTGAACTCTCGCGTTAATTAGAGCGGCCTCTCGCGCAACGCAACACCTCTCCACATTATTTACCGCTTCATTAAGAACTCCCTTCATGAAGCGCTGTCAAAACCTTCCTGCACTATCCTGTCTACAGTTTAAAATATAAACGTTGATCCAACAATAGCTTCTGTCGTCACACTCATCAATTGTGGTGAAAAGAGATGTCTTTGTCTCTCTATAATTAAATATTTTGTCATTGATTTACACTTACTCAAAACCTCTTAAATATATTAGACGCACCTTATAGTTTATTTCCCAACTCAATCATCATTCTAAACAAAAACTAAATTATCGTTATGGCTATTTCAATATAACTCCGAGATGATGTGCACTGACCAGTAATGGCACCTCTACGAGATTCAAAACTATAAAAAGATAATGTGTAGAGACGATATAAAAATCAATTTGGAGTACTGTTACAAATAGCCACCATAATAAGGTATATTGAGTTGTTTTATTACACTTTTTCATCATAGTATTACGTATACGAAAATGAAAGAGTAGTTGGACAAAATAGTGGCATTTTATGGTTTTATTATTACTGTATGTCAAAGTAAGTTTATATTAATTTAAATTAAATAATTGTATTACTTTCTTGCTAAGGATACTAAATATTGTACTAAATTGTTTTAAAGGTGTTTTTCTTTGAATAATTTTACCGTAACAATACAAATAAATAAATAGGTTTACAAAACAGGTATATTCTTGTTAAAACAATTTGCAGCTTATTAAGACTTGCTAAAGTTACTTAAAAACTTATTGTTTTGTTGAAAGTTCTTAGCGGCGTCAGGTGGCGGACGTAACGCCTGCCACCATATGGTATAAATTTCACCTTAAAAAGTAGTGACAGAGAATTTCGTATAATTGATTAATGGTACCCCGGGGCCGGCGCGCTTAAATGCTCCGATCATCATTTTTTGTTTAAATCTCGGATAATGATACGTTTTGATTGTGATAAAAAATGACCATATGTTGCGGGACAACGATTGTGCAACTGTTGTTCGATTGTTGTAACTTAACTTGTTTCAATCCGTATCGAATTCCATGAGATTCTTTTGAGATAATAAAATAAATAATTTTGGAATTTGATATCGAATTTTATTATTTGTGAGATTCGCCGAGATAGACAACGTGCCGCTATTTATATTCTATATAAGCTAATTGCGTAGTTCAACAAAAACCTATCATTAGTGTAAGTGAAAAAGCTCGGAAGGTTTTTGATTATTATTGCTTTTTACGTTATCTCTATTGACTACAACCACGCAATGTTGAGGCTAATGGATTCTTTACAAATACATACAAAATAAGTTATTAATAATATTTTTGTTCTCAGGATGACCGGGACGGGTATGTCGAGTAGCATGGGCGGAGGGACGCTGGGTGGACATTGCCAGCTTGCCAATCAGCCACTGGTCATGCCAGTGTTCCCGCTGCGAGCCAGCCAACCCAGCCCCGTGCCAGTCTACTCGCCATCCCGGTTTCACATAGACAAGCGGTGTCAGCACAGATGCACATGGAAATGTCTAGCCATAGCGATGATATGTCTATGCGTCATTCTAGCGGCGATGCTCGCCTACTTTATAGGTAAGTTATGATTGATATGATTTAAGCACGTTTTTATAATAGATGCATTACGAAAAATCATATATA
>JADANM010005989.1:4352544-4371480 GCA_026213755.1 Eurema hecabe | reverse complement strand
AAACTTGGATCTTCAAGAAAACGGAGACGTTTGGCGCAGATGTCATTTCTAACTTTTCTAACTTGTACTTAACATCAAACAATTTTTAATTTCCTCTTCCACAAATCCTTACATGGGTTTCTTGTTTGTTGCAAAGTATTGCCCGCAGCGTAAGATTTTCTGATATGAGGGTGAGCTAATGCTTAATGATTGAAAAATCTAACAGTATCGGAAGATATTTTTATATTAACATTTTCGTCTTGCATTGTTTTTGTTGTATTACCACATACTTAGAAACTCTTTTCCTCGGCGTTTAATTTAATAATTTATAAAAAAATAATAATATTAGCTTTTAGAGCCGTGTACGTCATTGCTTTAACGTTTATAAACTTAACACCATATAAAACGTATAATGGTATATCTTCCTCCGTACGTAAATGGATTGATCAAATATCGATGTTGCAATGAAAACAAATGTAAACAATATTCTGTTTGCTTAGATCTCGAAAGAGCATTCATAGCCATCGTAAAAAGTAAACGTCAGAAAAATATAAATGATGCGTCTAACCTGAGGCAGCGCGATGCGTGCTCCGGGCCCTCGCTTCTGTGTTAGCGATGTTATAAATTATCTTACACTGCCACGTCCCTTATAATTTAACTACGAATATATCAGCCAATCGCAATCTCCACCGGCCGACTCTTCATAAATTAAATACAATATTTATCAAGTCACATCAGAGAAATTCACAGGAAACACTTCACAATTAATCGTGAAATTAATTAATGTGTTCCCCGATTGAATTCTTAAAGTATTTTAGTTTGATTACGTTATTATACAATCGTGTTTTTTACTGACGTGAATTTTACCTTACAACTCTCACGTATATTTCAAACTGAGTAGTTGGAGTCGTTAAATACCCAAATGTGACAGCAAACATTGAGATGCAATATGATAATAAATCAACGCATAGAACAAAAATATACCGATCGTTAAAATATAACATTGTAAATTCTAATTTGTCTCCGGGTGCGTCACTTTTGAGAACGAAATTAAATGTGAGGAGTGGTCGTGACAAACGCGTATTCATTCAGTTATTTTGGAGCGTTCTTCAATCGACCGCACACACGCTCGTTGCGATAAAACTCCTGACCGCAGACACATTTAAGAGATCGCAAAAATAGCATCAAAAGATACCGAATACGATGGGAGTGATAACTACCTCCGACCTACATTCGATCCGAGTCCGTGGAAGCTCTTACAAAAACTCGACAATTTTATCTGACTCTATTTTATTTTGTTTAAAATGACGCATTATAACGAACATATTTTCTACTTGAATGTTTCTATATATTTTACTCGAAAATAAACCTCAATATAACACATTTGACTGCAGATAAGTTTTTCATCATGTCTTAAATGATTTTTGATACGATAAAGATAGATATACTAGATAATTGAGAATATTAAAAGGTATTTACTATACAGACTCCTTACTGTACAGAGAGTAAAGATTTTGTAAAGTCTATTTTGAACTTACATCACGCGATCCTCATATTACATTGCAAGGAGCTATTCAGGAACAAATATATCACTCGAGCACCTTGTCATTTGTGTGTGCTGAAAACGTGTAGTATCACGAGATTTGAGAAACTTAAAGACAGTAACCGACTACAATTTTTAATGGTCATCTGCTAACATATATCTACATGTAATAAAATACATAATAATTACAAACGATTAAACTGCAAGTCGAATGGAATGGCTCAGAAATAAAATTACTCGTTATCTAGAAAGGAGTACCAATTAACTATGAACTTATTTATAAACGAGAACGTACTTCACCGTGCTAAACAACAAAAAGAAGCTTACAATTTCCTCGCGTTTCTCGAAAGCAATTTAATGAATCCGTTCAATACTAAATATTTCACGTCAATGGATCTTATCGTATCAGATCTGAGTTCATTTAGATTCCCATTAAATTATAGGAAGGAGAGATAAGCCATAAGTACGCGGTACGTTGCATACTGATGGCGGCAATGTCCCCGGGCGATACACGTATTTCTAATTGAATGACATAAACTTTTCTAAATCACCACATTTAGATTTTATCTTTTATAAAATACAAAACATTTTTATTAACTACAACGTATATCTCATTAAAGCGTTCTTGGGGTGTATGATTCCAGTCATTTTATAAATTAGTTAAGCTCAAATTATAAAACAATGCCGATACTGTAAATATTCATTATAACCGTATTATTCAGTATATATTTCAGTATAAACTGAAAACTTCTCCACATTTTAGTTATAATAGATCTGTGTCGCAGTAAATGAATTAAATTTTATTTTTTGTAGCATTGTAATTCATGAAAAGTATGAAAAATTATGTTGGATATTTTTTATATTTACAAAGATTTTTCAGCAAGTAAATATTATACTGCAATTTTTTAAATGCATTCAATGGAATAATAGTAATGATGCTCGGTTTTGTCTGTTAATAGATTAGCACAATAAAATGTTTGTCGAATACGCCTCCGGTAATTCCGGATGTGTAGCAAATAAAAAGCAATCCCTATAGTTAAATCTGACATTAATCCTGGCTCTGCGTAGTTTTGCCGGTGTAATGAAAAAATGAACAACATCTGTTGCACCCTACATTACGTATAGGGACGATCTACGGGGCCCAAGTGTAGAATCAACTTTTTAATGTAATTGAAATTTTGGGAACCCCAAATGTTTTATCAAAACTCGCTCTCACTGTAACTAAAGTAACACTATTGATAATGTTGTATGCATATGGCAACATTTGTTCACGCATTCAAAAATAAACTATATTTTTTAAAATATATTACTTTAACTGTATAAGTTTTAAATATAATTATTATTTTAGACTAATACATTTATAAATTGATAGATTATTATCAATTTGTCAAATCTTAAGCTTCTTAACAGTTAATGCTAAAATTTAAAAACGTTGGCATATCTTTCAAGTTTCCGTTAAATTTTTGTATACACTGTATGAACAATACAAATATTTAAATCGATCACATTTACTGGTTCGCGCTTCACGTATTACACGGTAAACAAAACTACTACCCTCAGTGAGATCATATTTAAGAAAGAAAGAGACGTCAATATTATCTGATGACAGCAAGAGAACGAGACGACACACGAGGAACACAAGATTTATCACGTGACTAATACCAAGTCAGTGCGACAGGCCGCCGTTTTCTATCCCCCGGGACTCCATCAAACGAGTTTTATTCCCCCATCGCACGATGCAATCTATGCTGAATCGTATTACAATAAATTGCATTAACTCGAAAAATAGTACAGATAGCAAACATCGTCCATCTGCACACAATCGTCCTGCAATCTTTTAGACGTATTCAATAAAGACTACCCTCCATTTCCTCGCTGCCATCCTATGGCGAAAATTTATAGATTTTACGAGGGATCATAGAAAAGTCGCGACATACCACATTGCAATATATCATTTTTGTGGGCGGAAATTGCGTCATTAATGCTCGTTTGCTCGTACTTTTCTCTTGTTTACGACCGCTATTTTATTTAGAGCTCAAATTAATTATTATATTACTGTTTACTTTGTTAATGGATGGCACTTTTTAAAGTTCAAATTAATAGTCTATCTTATCTTATCCACTTATGTATAAATAATTGAAGATAAATTTTTTATTTAGTCCTAACAGGTTTTGTATTTAATAGATTATAATCTCGCAAAACCATGTAAACGAATTTAAACGTTATTTTTGAAACGAACTTTGGAATAATGAATGCGTTCTTACCTGCAACAACAATAGTTTTCAACGTATAAGATTAAACGAAAGTAACCAGGAATCTGCGCAAGAAAAAAAACAGTTTTTCAATTTATCTGGATTACCTTGCATTGTGTTATTAATCGTGTTTTGTAAATTAAATTTTCAAACGGTTTTTATATTTCAAAATTTCTTTCACATTCACAATCTAATCTTATCACTCAAATTATAAAATACTTTGGTAATTTACACTTATCTAAAGTGAGGATGTTAATTTTTATCTCAACACAGCAGCCGAGGATTTAAAAATCAATACGACTTACAACTCGCCGACTATGAATAAATTACCCATTTAACCATAGATTGTCGAGATGATAAAACTTATTGTCGTTAACTATCGACCCTCCGACTAGTTAAAGTAAATTGCCCAATTCAGAGCGCAAGCCAAATGGCGTCAACGTATCGAGATCTTATCTCAATGTAAATCTAGGGATAGATCAGCGCCTGTCGTGGATGGATGATAACTTAATTGCTACGACACGCTTCCATACATCCGCAATAAACTATTGTGCGCGTGTGTGAATCTATATGACTTTGAATTTTTCTAGGCCCAAGATTATATTATATTCTTGACATTATTTACTGTTATCATTGTCTAGGTACTTATGTAAACATAAGGTTCATAATAATATAATTTATCTAAACAGCGGTACCTGAAAATATGCATTTTTATTGAAAGGTAAGGGACAAAAAATATATAATCGTATCTATCTCTAAGCTTAGAGTGCACGAGCTTGGTTGATTG
Source organism: Eurema hecabe (assembly GCA_026213755.1). Classification (NCBI taxonomy): domain Eukaryota; kingdom Metazoa; phylum Arthropoda; class Insecta; order Lepidoptera; family Pieridae; genus Terias; species Terias hecabe. Next base: position 4,366,919 of record JADANM010005989.1, on the reverse strand, counting down.
AACCTTGAATAATCATCCTATTAAATTACGTAACACGGTGTACAAAAGCCATTAAAATTGTCTGTAAAGGCAGCAGCAGCAAGAAATTGTTAGTCGTAACTGACCCACCTACGTACTTGATAGACGTTCAGCTTGAGGTACCGAATCCAATTGTTCCGTCACAGTTCTACGAAATGCGCTGCGCCATGCCTCGGTTAATTAAAACTCGACGGGACGTCACGACACTTACCCTACTCATGAATACAACTCTCAAATGTCGCATTCTCAAACGACATCTCTTTATTGTATGTGATTTCGTAATGTGACATATACAAGATGTGTGTCGTAATAGAAATCAATTTCCTCTTCTCACTTTGATTGATTGAACCAATTAGAATAGACAATCGTAGACCTTTAACTATAGAATATAACGAATTTAAACCTATTATTTTGTTTCAGCATTATCGTCAATTAAAACTAATATAGACAATTCTAATTGTATACTGGTACAAGACGTCAAAGCGGTTACACATTCTCATGGAAGTAGAGATGCTTTATCAACATCTTCACCTTCGGATGGTATAAACTTTATCTGTTTAATAGTAATGTAAAATAAAATAATGTAAAAAAAAATAAATACTAACATTACCGCTCGATTTTTAGAATCTATTTCTACATCGTCTTTGGGTTGGTCAACGACAGCCGAAGCTGCAATAGAATCAGCTATTATACCTCAACAAGCACAACAAGCCGCACCACCACCCTGGACTCCGGCTTTAGAAGTAAGAGAATTTGACCAACTCCATAGCGCTGTCATACCTGCCTATCAATTTTGGAGCTCGGAATTTAAAAACAAACAGCCAGCTTTTGTGAGTCTAAACTTCACAGTGCCGTGGGGAGCAAACTTTGCTGTATATGGTAGAAGAAATGTCGCGCCAAGCATAACACAATATGATTTCGTTGAATTCATACGAGGAGGTCGGGTAGACCATCGACTTAGACGAAGGAGAAGCACACTTTCACGGGATATAACTGACCACAATTTTAATGACTTCGAATCTTTATTCACATCGGCTAGATCCTTCCAACGCTTTAACCATACAATTTCAAAACGTTCTACAGATATGAGAGTAAACGTTAGCATATTACAATATTTAGATACAGGCAGATGGTTTATATCAGTATATAACGATGAACTACAACCGCATAGTGTAGAAATGGTTGTATCTGAAGCGGAGGGAGTAACAAACTCTTGCCCCGACGATTGTTCTGGCCACGGTTCTTGCTATCTAGGAAAATGCGAATGTATGGACGGCTACGAAGGTCATGATTGTTCAAAGAGTAAGTTTAGCCTTTGTTCGCAATTGTACTTTATATAAGGAGAACATTCTTTAAATAATAATATCGTTTAATGGTTTTAGGCGTTTGTCCCGTACTTTGTTCCGGACATGGTGGATACGCGGGCGGTATTTGTCATTGCTCGGAAGGATGGAAAGGAGCTGAATGCGACGTACCGGCCCACGATTGTGAACCAGCTGATTGTTCAGGTCGGGGACAATGTATAGCGGGACAGTGTCATTGTAAGCCTGGATGGAAAGGAATTAAATGTGATGAAGGTAACAATGTGTTTTTGTAACATTTTACATCTCATAAATAAAATAGAACGTAATTTCAAAACAGTTTATAAATGACAAATATAAAGATAAAATGGTATCCACAAACAGAGGATTGTCTGGACCCTACGTGCGGTGGTCACGGCTCTTGCGTCCGCGGGCGTTGCGTGTGCCGCGCGGGGTGGCGCGGCGCGGCGTGCTCGGAGCGCGACGCGCGCGTGCAGCGCTGTCTGCCCGCTTGTTCCCAACGAGGCATCTATGATCTAGATGCGGGAAGATGCGTGTGTGATCCCCTTTACACGGGCGACGACTGCTCTCAAGGTAAATTACTAAAAGTAAAATCATGAAATAATTTGTTGATTAAAATCTTTAAAAGATTAAAGCCTCCTTATAATTCTATCAAAATGTATGGTCATAAACTTGCGTAAAACATCGCTAAGATACAATTTTGGAAATTGTTTTTACTTTTCCTCTAAAAGCGACAATGTATGAAGAAGTTTAAATAATGCCAATTGCGAACAGTTGTATGTTCGCTGGACTGCGGTCCGCACGGCGTTTGCGCGGAAGGTGTGTGTCGCTGTGATGACGGCTGGACGGGATCGATGTGCGACCAAAGACCTTGCGATACCCGCTGTCATGAACACGGACAATGTAAAAACGGCACTTGCGTGTGTACGCAGGGTTGGAACGGAAGGCATTGCACGATACGTGAGTATTCTAGTTATTGAAGCACCTGCAAACTCGACAAACTCACAAAGTGGGTCGAGCTGTGTGAAATACGCCAAAATAGTTTGAACGTTCACACTTTTATATTTATAAAGTAGATTATCACTTGTAAAAACTTAGTTCCTAATTATAATTTTAAGGTAAAATATCCTCATTAAAATATAGAAGTTCTTGTCAATTCTTAACCATTCAAAAATATGATACGAATACATTCCAACGATACTGATTATTTGTGTAGCTGGTTGCCCCAATGGATGTTCTCGACATGGGCAATGTCTACTAGAAGATGGCGTCTACCGCTGCTCCTGTGCAGATGGTTGGGCTGGCATCGACTGTTCCATCGCCCTCGAACTATCTTGCAGCGACAATGAAGATAACGACGAAGGTAAAGTATACTAAGCCCTTGTAAATGTTTTGTGGACGTTTTTAGTTTAGTAAGATAACGTAACGGTTCTGACGGAAATGCAATTTTGAAGATGGCATGACGGACTGCTCGGATTCTGAATGCTGCAGTCGGCCCGAGTGCTCCGAACACATCATGTGCTTGGCCTCCAACGATCCGGTTGAGGTCTTGCTCCGTAAGCAACCGCCCTCAGTGACCGCATCCTTTTACCAGCGCGTCAAGTTTCTAATCGAAGAAAACTCGGTCCAAAGCTACGCACACATGGACGAATATTCCGAAAGGTAGGTTTGCATATTAACGACCATTATTGACACCGTATCTGTAAAAATACAAGTAAGCCGTGACAAACAGTTTATATTCAGATTAGGATCGATAAAACTTGCACTTACAATGTCTGTAGATCGTACGGTCATATAATTTAGTGTAAAATAAAACCCTTTACGGATAGTACCTACCGATCATAACATGATGTAAGTAGGAAATAGCACCTTTACCATTTATCCCACTCATCTATCCCTAACCCCTCCGTGGATTTGGTGTGTTTATTTCAGTTAACTTACATGATTGAATTCGTATTTATTTTTCATCTGGTGGAAGTATTTTGATTTTCCTATTTTATTTCAATAAAGATTTTCGCTGTCCCAGCATGGATACGTTCAGTAATTTAATGGTTTTATTTATAGTTTGTATTATTTTACCGTTATGTTTTCACACCAGATCCGATGTGTTGTGTATTGTCTAATGTTTATCCTTTGTGTGTGTCTTACCCTATCTGTTTGTCTTAATAAAATAAAAGCGTCTAATTGAAACGATTAATCTATTTGTGATGAAAATTGAATCGTAACGAAAGCTTCCAAACTGTTTTGTTTGTCTTTCTATTTGGTCAATTAACACAATTTGGCTGAGGCTAATTTAATGCTCGAATCATGACAGACTCCTTGTAGAACAAATGTTAACGCGTCGAACTAACAAATTATTATTTATTACGGTTGTAACAAGATAATAGTTATTATTTATAGAAATGTTAGATAAAAATAACATTATACTAATTAAATAAGGTTTCTCTCATGATCGGAGTTGAAGAGAGGTAAACGCAAAAGGCTTTCTTCTTTTGAAAGACAAAAACAACAATAGAAACGATCAAATCCCGAACAATAACGAACAAGACAAAGCAAAACTGAGAAAATAAAGTAGTAAACCCACCTCGCTTTATATGCAAAAGCGCCTCAAAAGTTTGTTTGCATTAAAACACAAGCCGCTTCACTATTTTATTTGTGTTGAAAAGTCTGGAAGGGTTATATTGCGTTCTGGCATTTGTTTCTTTAGATGTGAATAACATAACACTCGGCGGACGTTCGGTTATTCACCATCCAGCATGTCTTTTTACTCCATGTTAATAGATATCATTATCTTGGTGCAACCTACGATAACGATACCAGTTTACCAGTACCATCATTCGAGTTTAAAATTATAATTATCCGATAATAGTGGTGGTTTTGTTATAATGCAAACGGGCTTCTTGTTTGAATCATTAACTATTACATGTGACGAAATTCGTATAACGAATCATACTAAAACAAGTGTTAAAACGCAAGGTAACCGGGGTAGACGAGTGCAATCGACCGCAGCGGTTGCAAATCGGGGTGGGGTTGCACTGAGGGTTGTAGGTATCTGTGTAGTAATCTGTCCTGTCTTTCTGTGTCCCTGTGCCGCCGTGTGTCCGCCACTCCTAGCGAGTTCTGGAATTCCTTTACACCATGGTAAGTGTCAGTCAGCCCACCCTCGCCCCTCAGTGTTCTGTATCTGTTGACCTCTTCCCTTTTGTTGCTACTCCTGCATATATGTGTTATGCCCGTGCCCACCGCCTGCCTCGTGGCATGCGACAGGCAGCACTTATGCTTATTATGTTTCGTTCACTCCTTTGTCTGTATTTGTTTCATTCTCTATGTGTATGTAACATCTGTATGTCTGTCTTGAATGTTTCTTGTGGCTGCGACAAACTCCCTAAAATAAGCTATTAAATAATACCCTCAGACAAAAGAGGACGCTCCACTTTATTTACCGTATTTGTCGCAACCGCAACCGTAATTTGTAATGTTTATTGTTCTCGTCTACTGTGCTTCTATTATAGCTCACATATACTATGGTATATTTTTGCTAGACGATACGAAAAGTAGGAAAATCATAACGCTTTCACGCAAAACGATAGTAACACATTGGTTAGGAATTAATAAATTATACAACGTATGACGCGAATCGTATAGATTGAATCGAGCAAAATTCAGCGAACACGCAAAATTAGCTTCAAACGAACTTACCCCTTTATGTGTTCCTTACCCTTTGTCTGCGTCTTTCATCTGTTAACCAAACCTTACCCTTAGCCCAAGCTCTATGTGTTAGATCCTTACCCTTGTAACTAACCAAACACAACTTTTGAATGTTCTCGGCTACTTCACAGCAAGACGATGTTAGTTCGTCGACTTGTACAATACAACAACCATCGCTTACATACATCACACGGTCATTTATATTATAAATACCTACTACAAGCACTCTGAAATTGGTGCAATAAAAGCTTCTAATGTTTGCATTTTAAGAATAAGTGGAAATTGTGTAATTCTGTTTAGTTTTTTAAGATACTTTTTAATTATTTGTGGACAAATTATGTATATTTTATACTTTTATACGATGTCTAATTTAGTTTAACAAACTTATAGGAATATATTTAAAATAGTGTAACCTCATAATAAATGTATCTAAAGGTATAATGTAAGATATATTTTTAATATGTTTCTTTAAGCAATTCCTTCCTATGTTGTGTTATTTTCAGCATTTCAGGTTATTTGTGATTAACTATTTTATTAAAGATTACACTCAGGAGAAGAAGGGCGGACGGTAATGTTAATATTTTATTTTGTGCTTTAAACAAAACGAAATGTAGACATCCAATTCACTCCATGCTTTAAAAAGTTATTTTGCAGTAGCGTATTTTCTTGCACCAATTTCAAGTGTCACAGTTATGATATTGAACATACAACATACTCGTAAAAGTCATGTCGAAAAGTTACTATTATGGTCTATGTGGCAGCTGTTACATGCATAAAACCTACGTACAATCCTAGGTGAATTTCAGTTTACATTCATGTTAAAAAATGCTGATTACAAAGTCCTTCTTCACATGAAATTAAAAATCCTATACAGAATGTTTACTGGAATTTGACCTAAATATAGCTGATCCTGATAAGAGAATGTGCGATGCTAAGAACTTCTTATTTTATTTTTCAATTTTTATTTTCATACTTCACTTTCACAGTGTTTATTAGAGAATGTGATAAAACGCACGAGCACAGATATCCCGTCAGAAATGATTGAGGAAGCCCCACCGACCAGATGATTCAAAAGATAAATTTAGACAAGCTTTAGTGTAGTTGCTACGTAATTTCCATTTAAATTAATGCAATATAATTCCTACCGAATATAATTTACAGAAATAGCCACTAAAAGGTGTCGATATAAGTATCGGCGTAATAAAAAATCGATGAAATGGAATTATGAATATAGCCTGAATATGATTGCCAATAAAAGTAATTTCATAAAACCTGTTCGGTCCGATGGCTCGGCACTTGACCTATCGGACGTACTGCGCTAGAGATGCCAACTCTAGTATATTTAAAGTTTTTTAGGTCGGCCTTTCAATAAAATTATGATAAATTTCGAAACATTTTCAGATTTAAAATTGCTTTTACTTCTCGTAACATTTAAATGCTTTTAAAAATATTATTTTGTTGGTAAAGTACAATTTGACATAGTTGTAATTTTTAACTGAAGTGGCTTTTTTATTTTGGTATTTAATTGTGAGCTGGTCTGTGAAAATGAGTTTTGTGAATCATCTGGTGGATCTGTGCTCGGCGTTATATCCGGACTCGAAATGACGAGGAGTGGTATGTGCAGCCGAGTGTCCGTGATGCGGGGCCAAGTAGTGTCTCCACAGGGATTGGGGATTATCGGCATCAGAGTGTCCGTGGATAGAGAGGCGCGCTTTGGATTCACGCTCACTAGGCAGGGTGGATGGTACGTATTAACTTACATCTGTTTGTTCTTATGCGAGATTTTATACCACAATTTAGGATTCTACATACGTAAAAAATACTAGTGTTGAAAATACGATGTTTCAAAACTACAAAACAGCTTACATAACGCCGAACGTAAAAATCGGTCATAAATAAGTAGGCAAACTCTATTCACATGTAATACGCGTAAGTATTTGATACCTACATATTACCGTAATATGATAATTATTCATTTTAACATAGCAAGATGCCACAGACATGAATAATTAAACGTTTTGTATGTCCGCACAAACCAAACTTATATGTATATTTAAATGAGGATTAATTTACGTACCCCAAAGCATAAAATTTGCTAATGTACTCGCATACTTCATGGCAGGTGCAACGGCACGTGGCGGCATTTACAGACGGTAGTGATATAATAAAATATACGGTCTACGGACGCAGCTTGCAAACCTGCTAACCTTTAACTTAGCACGCACGCACATAATACATTAGTGTCAAAAATATTCCTTCAAATATTCACAGAAGCACTCCATAATATTGCTATTTAGTTTTACTAGGATAGTTCGTTACTTACCTCCGGAAGCGTAGGTTGTAAGGTTGTGTATCCAAAATAGAAAGACATTTTTCTTTTATTCATATCAATAGAGCATTGAGGACTTGTTCCCATTTTACCCTCAGATTAGCAAACAACTGATGATAACTCATACGTAATTAAGGCGAAAGTTCAACAACCTGCGCTAGGAAGACTTGAGGATATAATTGTTTATCAAACAAAGTCAAAGCAATCAATCTATTGATCTAAATGCAGTCTATTCAAAGAAAGTTAGTACCCCAATTACAATCAATTCTACTCATCCTGCACAATAGAGTATTAAGAATTGATTTAAAGATTCTGTAGACTTATACGAAATCATTTTATATCAGACAAAATATTATTACCAATATCATTCCATACTTTTAATGTATATTCGCAACTTTAAATTCCGTTACAAAAAAGTAGTTAACTCAAAACAATCTCTTAACCAAATGTGATAAACTTATCAAAATTTTATTGATTTTAAAATAAAACTTCAATGAAATTATACTACCGCGTACGCTATTCACGCTAACGGATAAAATTATTATAAATACAAAAGGTTAATTTAATATTTTCCCGAATTCTCTTTGAAAACATATCGGGAATATTTTTCCAAATAATATACAACAACTCTAATAATCTGAAATATCTGGATTGGTTTTAATGGAGTTAAAACCGAGGGTCCCACCATACAATAAATTACAACTTAAATATCATCTCTAAAAAAGTGAAGGCTAAAGGAATACGCGAGCGAAACCGCGTGAAAAGCTATTCAAAAGCTCGTTCGAAAAAATTTTGAAAGCTGATAAATATTGTAGGCATTTAAACAAACGTGAGAGCTGCGTGCTGTTAAATTATATATAAAAATAAGCGTGTAGGTATTATTAATTTTCAGTCACGGTTATTACAAATTCTTTAGACGTTACACGTAATCATATTACGTGAAGCGGAAACTATCGTCCATTACCGAATAGTTGGACACGCTTTGATGTTATTTCAATATTGATTTTATTTTTAATTAAAAGTTTTCGTGAAGTTCACTGCGGCTTTATACATTTTAATGCATTGTTTCTTTTGGGCGCGCCTTGTATACACAATTGGATTTTTTATGAAGTAAGAATGCGACCAAAGCGCATTAAGTAATCTAATACATATTTTGAGTATGAGTCAATCTTAGCCGACTATACCCAATGACGTAAACATTTTCAAATTCGTAAACTTTAAAAAAGTCGCTATATATCCAATCATAGTAGTATGCACTTGAAACTGACATTGAGTTACAAATTCATAATAAATCGCTATGATTTGTTTATTCATTAAGAAAAAAACGTAATGATTATAATGCATTTTAGGTTCGACGTGTTAGTGAACGGAGGTGGAGCAGTGACGTTGCAGTTCCAAAGATCACCATTCAAGCCTCTTCGGAAGACAGTGTTCGTGCCATGGAATCAAATTGTCGTGCTACCGCCGGTCCAGATGGAACTGAGCGACGAAAGTGTCAAAGTACCGACGCCTAGGTTTGTATAAATAAAGACATTTTCAAAAAAGCTTTTATAAATTTTAAATAAATGTTAAAATGCGGTGGTAAAATTAAGATCAAAATTTCGAAATTTAGATTTACACTTAGTAATATTATTTTTACAGAGCTCCTCCATTATTGGGCTGGTCACCTATGCCACAATGGTGGGAGACCAGTGCTCCACCTTGTGGTGTGCATGACCATGAACGGCTTCGACCCGAAGTGGTAGCCATGCCAGCACTAGCGGCGCCAGCAGCTTCCTCACCAACGACTACCACTGTTATATATCCCGAAGCACAGATCGTTAGTGAATCAATTGGAATACCAGGGTCTTCGGTGAAGCTCACTTATCGATCGTCTCAAGCCGCAGGCTATTTGTCCTGTGTGCACATACAACTCACTCGCAAGATTGTACCGGCAGCCCTCACAAGAGTCCACGTTAGGGTAGAAATTGAAGGCTCACTACACACCCACACGTATGAAGCCGATCCTGACTTGACTCATGTCTTTGCTTGGAATAAGCGCAACGTGTATAAGCAAAAGGTAATAATTTACTTTTTTATTAGCAGGCTACAATAGCGACAAACATTGCCATGTTTAAACACAGTGTAAGCTGTTAAAACTCTATGTTACCTTATTAAAAAGTCAATATTGTTATTTCAGGTTTACGGCCAGGCTCAGGCAAAAATTTCGATTGGCTATGAGTATACATCATGTGCTTCGATCGTATGGGAAACTCAAACAGCGACTCTTGCCGGCTTCGATGTAGACATATCGGATATCGGCGGGTGGGGACTGGATATTCACCATCATTATAACTTTCACGAAGGCGTATTGCAGAAGGGTGACGGCGCGTTATTACATTTGAAACAGTACCCCCGCACTGTGCAGGTAATCATGAGTTATATCAAAACTTCTTAATTGAAAAACATCGCTCCTGCTATTTCATTTACGGCACATGAAAACTAATAATACAAAATTCATTTTTACTAACTGACTTAAATCACATAATTTTGATTTTTTTGAATTGTTTATGAGAAATATAAAATGAAATTTTCGATTTCTTTTAGGTGGTTATGGGCACGGGTCTTCAAAGAAGTCTTGAATGCCCTGATCATTGTAACGGTAAAGCCGCTGACTCCAGACTACTTACACCAACAGCTCTCACTTCAGGTCCCGATGGCTCTTTATATGTTGGAGACTTTAATCTTGTGCGTCGTATTACTCCCGAAGGAGTTGTAACAACGATTCTACAATTAGAGTAAGCTATAAACGTTTTGATCAATAAAATCATCGTGACTGACTCAATTGTCCAATTAAATAATACAAATCTTTATTTTCTTTAGGACAACACAAGTAGCATACCAATATTACATATGCATATCGCCAGCCGATGGGTACCTGTATATATCAGACTCAGAGCGTCATCAAATTCGAAGAGTTATTGTTTTGGAAAAAGTTCGTGATCCATCAACAAACTCGGAACCGGTAGTTGGCAGTGGAGATAGATGCGTTCCAGGGGATGAGTCAAATTGCGGCGATGAAGGACCTGCTATTAAAGCTAAATTGGCCCACCCTAAAGGTAACAGTTTCTCTGTTTAATTAAATATGTTAAGCCACAAAAAAAGATTACTATCTAACTAGATTAGAAATATATAAGGAATAATTCGTTATATACGAAACTATAAGAGATTTTAACGTTGTTCATCGTTACAGGCCTTGCTATAGCAGCAGATAGAACAATGTACATCGCAGATGGCACTAATATTCGAGCCGTTGACCCCAGTGGAATAATACATACATTAGTAGGACATCACGGTCATCATAACCATTGGTCACCGGTTCCATGTCGAGGAGCAATCGCTCCTTATGAAGCTCAACTCCAATGGCCCACTGGGGTCGCATTATCTCCACTCGATGGATCTCTTTACTTCATAGACGATAGAGTCATACTTAAACTCACTGTCGACATGAAAATAAAAGTAATCGCCGGTCAACCATCCCATTGTCGTTTGGGAAGCGACGGTAAACCAATAACTAAAACAAACAAAACCATCACAGAGTTCAGAGAAGATTCAAACCTTGGCACCATTCTAGCTATTGCTTTCGCACCAAGTGGAATTTTATATGTGGCTGAGTCTGATTCCAAGAAAACAAACACAATAAAAACAATCGATCCTTCCGGCAAAATCCTACACTTTGCTGGAAAATTACAAGAGAATTTAAAGGAATTGAGTTGCGAATGTAATTCATCCTCGTCTGCTACTGTCATCCCTGCAAACCCAAGAGACGAAGGTGCTGGATGCCCATGTAGACTAAGTGTAGCCGCTGGTGATGAACCTCCAACGAACACCGAAACATTATTATCATCAAACGCTAAATTCCAAACAATATCAGCTCTTGCCGTTACACCTGATGGTGTTCTCAATGTGGTTGATCAAGGTATTTTTCTTAATTTTTTGTCAATTAATTTCATTTCATGTATTGGGTTATTACATCCATCCTTATAGAGAACTAGCGGGCCCGTGCCGAAGTGTGTGGGCATAATGTTAACAATCCTTCTTTTATATAGCCTTTTTTATACACTCAGCAAGAATGTGGCTATTGGTGAAACAATTTTTAAAAGCGGTTCAATAGATCCTGAGATTTCCCCTTATAATTTAACAAACACACAAACTTTACTTCTTCATAATATTAGTATAGATTAATAGTAATACAGTTTGATGAATTGATCAACCATAATATTAATATTCTCTTTGTTTTTAGGTTCACTACATATTCTAGCATTAAAACATTACTTACCTTCCCACGATGAAAATGGAGAATTTAGAATACCCTATCCACCGACGTCCGAAATATATGTCTTCAATCGTTATGGTCAACATATTACGACAAAAGATTTAACTTCTGGAAAAACAAGATATTCTTTCTTATATTCAAAAAATACTAGCTTCGGAAAACTATCTACCGTTACTGACGCTTCTGGTAATAAAATACAACTGCTCCGAGACTATAGCAATATAGTAAGTTCAATAGAAAATACACAAGATCATAAACTCGAATTGAAGATTTCTGGAATTGGATACCTCACAAAGATCACCGAAAAAGGATCATCTGAATTAGAGTTTGATTACGATGCTAATTCTGGATTACTCAATAGCCGATCTGGGGTAAGACAAATATTTGAAATTAATTATAAATACTACATGGCATAAAAATTATATATCTCTTAAAACATTAATGAGAAAAAGATTTAAATAAATTATATTAATTTTATATTAATTTAGGTGAAAGCAAGCAGTTACGCAGTTCTGAGAATTAACTTTAACTTAAATTTTGTTATTTTTAGGCTGGTGATACCGTGATATACGATTATGATGAACTCGGCCGTGTTACTAAAATTATAATGCCATCAGGAGAACAAGTACACATAACCTCTGGCTTAGCTAAAAATTATGGTCTCGCCGTTACTGTATCTAACCCGTCTAGCACGATACCAGTAGGTGTGGCAAAGAAATGCGAATACGTTGTACATGGACAATCGTTTAAACAGATAACCATAAATAATGGAAAACAAGTCATTGAAGGCAGAATTTATACCAACAATACTTTAATTTTGGATACTCCTTGGTCTGGTAAATTTGAAAGTATAGCTGCTGCTAAACATCCCCTATTAGAAGCAGCCCTCCCCATCGAAGCTGAAATGCTCCGTATGTGGTCACATCAAACAACAACATTTGGTGATGGGCTGGTAAATAATATGTATTCGTTATATAGTTTGGTTGGCGATGTTAGAAACCCGCAACAAACACTAAATCGTGAGATATGGGTGAACGATTCTAGAGTATTGATTATAGAATTTGATCAATTTAAAAGCAGGGAAACATTCTTTAATGCTGATAGGAATCCTCTATTTACAATTGCCTACGATGTTGCTGGTCTACCTTTGTCGTTTACGCCTCATGGAGCTGGAGTACCACTTAATATTTCTTATGATCGTTTCTATAGAATTAATGGATGGAAATGGGGTGTAACAGAAGAATCGTACAGTTATGACCCTCATGGCATGCTTTCCGAAATAACGAGTCCTCAAGATGGAACAAAATTCATATATTATAATGAGGGTAATCTTGTATCGAAGATATCCCTTGCAAGTCAAAGAAGTTTCACTTACAAATACGATAAAGATGGAGGTCTAACGCATGTCATTTTACCTTCGGGTACAAATCATTCCTTTAGCGTTCAACCTTCAATTGGATTCCTAAGAGTAACTTATACACCGCCTGGATCTTCTAAGAAATATTTGCAACACTATTCACACACAGGGGAATTACTTCAAACAGTTTTCCCTGGGGATGGAGCTAGAATAATTTACCGATATTTTACCACAAACAAGGTATCTGAAGTCGTCCATGGAGACGGGCAAACGCAAATACATTATTCAGAAAATAGTGGTCTTCCATCTGAGATATTACATGTAGATCGTGAAGTTGATTATCGCTGGGAATCTACATATGCCGGTGGATTATTGGTGGAGGAAAGACTAGATTATGGAGCTAAGACCGGTCTAAGCAATGCTAAAATTATTTATGAATACGATAACAATTACAGAACAATAGCAGTTCAAGGGCGTATTGGTGGACAAACTTTGATACCATATCATATAGTTTACAATAGTAAAACTGGTGCTCCAGAATTGTTAGGTCAGTTTACAGTATCAAAACAAAAATGGAATGAAACATCTGTTTATGATGGCATAGCAATGTTCTCGCGAACCCTAAACGAACAGTTCTTAGAAAAAGAAATAACGGTTAACATTCATAGAATTGAAGTATTTAGGATGGAATTCTTCTATGATCGACATGGTAGAATATCACAAACAAGAACTCATACTCGTAACGTAGGAGTAAATACATATACTAATGTTAAAAACTATACATGGGATTGTGATGGACAACTGACTGGTGTGGAAGCGCAAGAGCCTTGGGGTTTCCGTTATGATGATAATGGCAACATGTTATCTTTGACCTACAGAGGCAACACTATTCCTATGGAGTATAACGATATGGATAGAATTATTAAATTTGGCGAAGGTCAATACCGATATGATAGTCGCGGTCTTGTGTGGCAGAATGCAAGAGAAGAAAAGTTCCAATACAACTCTAAAGGACTTCTCATTAGAGCAACAAAACGAGGAAGATTCGACGTCCGTTATTATTATGACCACCTTGATAGGTATGTAAATTTTTTATATAAAAAAATCTTAAAGTATTTCTTAATTCGAAATTAACATGCATTTTGTAATTTTCAGATTATCGACAAGAAAAGATAACTTTGGGAACGTGACTCAATTCTTCTACACAAATAAAGCTAAACCTCATGAAGTTAGTCATATATATTCACCTAGAGAAAATAGGTTTATAACATTAGTCTATGATGACCGTGGCCATATTATTTACATGCAGGTAAGAATTAAGTTGCA
>JADANM010005989.1:4298955-4352444 GCA_026213755.1 Eurema hecabe | reverse complement strand
CAGCCGTATTGTCTTGCGTAGTTTTTGTATCATTATAAACAGAACTTGATTACTCAGCTTCATTTTTATTAAAGATGAGTAAATAAGTTTTTTTTTATGTTAAATAACTAAACTAACCTAACCTAATATATTAAAAAACTAACATATGGCGACGAATACATTTAGGCGGTTTTTTACTTATCCGCATGCAATACGGCTAATCGTTGAACCGCCGCTTTGCAAAACGGCCCTGTTTTGTAAAATGGCTAGCCGTTATGTAATACAGCGGATTATACAATCCGCCTGCGACACATATACTACAGTTGTTAACTACTAACTCATAACTTTTGTTCTATCTTCAGGTGGCTCGCCATAAATATTATATCGCAACTGACCAATGCGGAACGCCAGTTATGGTTTTCAATCAGTATGGTGAAGGTATAAGAGAAATAATGCGATCACCTTATGGTCACATTGTGTATGACTCCAATCCCTATTTATATCTGCCAGTCGATTATTGTGGTGGCCTTTTAGACCAAGTAACATCTTTGGTACATATGTCAAATGGAAAAGTATATGATCCCTTGATTGGACAATGGATGTCACCTTTATGGGAGAGTCTCATAGAAAGAATAGATGATCCTACGCACTTACACTTATACAGATTTAATGGAAATGATCCTATAAATGTTCGACCTCATAATAAGAAACCTACAGGTACATTTAAGACAAATATTAAAATAAAATCATTAGTGTTTAGACTGCTTACGTTCTTTAATCTTTACCTATATTTTCAGATCACCTTTCATGGCTAGAATTACTAGGATATGATACGAAGAGTCTCGCCCCACAACTTTATCCAGACGAACTTCCGGGTGGATCTGTTCTACCAAAAATACCACAAGGACGACCAATATGGGGCATGGCTCCCGATTTAAGTGGACCGGGTCTTCCCTATGCTACGTCTCTCTTACCCAGCGTCAGCATTGAATCAGGATTTTTATCTCATATGTCAAACAAGAGAATTGCAGACTTCCGCAGTCTTTCTATACCAGCTATGTCCGCTTTGAAGGCTGACGCTCTCGATCTAACTCCTAAAAGGATCGGGTCTGATTCTGAGCCTCCATTCGGCCGGGGCATCTTAGTTTCTAGAAACTCACGGGGCAGAGCCGTCGTTACCACTGTACCTTCGGCTAACGCAATATATCGCGACGTGTACACGTCCGTGTTTAATAGATCTCATCTTCTTCCGTTTTCTTTCGTCGTGCACGGGGACCAACAGGACGTGTTCTACTTCGTCAAAGAGGACACGTGGCGCGCAGCCGACGATAAGCAACAATTGAAGCGAATGCAAGGCAAACTCAACGTCACCTTCCACGAAGTCGCCGAGGGCGGTAGATCCTACGCCGACGTGAAGATACACGGTAAAACTAGTATCGTGAATCTACGGTACGGGACGAGCGCGGAGAGGGAGAAGCAGCGACTACTGCACCACGCCAAGGCGTCCGCAATCAGGAAGGCGTGGCACCGCGAGCGGGAGATACTGCGCGGCGGCATGGGCGGGTCGATGGAGTGGTCGGCGGCGGAGCTGGAGGAGATCCAGAAGGCGGGGTCGGCGGCGGGCTACGAGGGCGAGTACGTGCACGACGTGGCACGCTACCCCGAGCTGGCGGAGGACCCGTACAACGTGCGCTTCGTGAAGCGGCGCGCGGAGCGGGCGGAGCGCGCCGAGCGGCGGCGGCGGAAGCGCGAGTGCCGCGGCCCCTGGTGGCTGGCCGCCGGCCGCGCCTGCTAGTGCCGTGCTAGCGCCGCTCTAGTACCGTCGCATATGCCAAATATCGTGTGAATGTCTACGTCGAGTAATGAGTGAGTGAACGGCGAGCGAGTGAGGACGCGTGAGCGAATGTAAAAATATATTTTGTAAATAGTATCTATTAACTGTTAATTGTTGATGTATGTACGTACGGTAGACGCGAATCCCTATCGCTGTGTAAATATTAAATTTTATTTGCAGGGAGAATGGACCTTTTGAGAGGACTGATATTGAATAAATATAATGTATTGTATGTATAAAATAAGATTTATGTGAATATGAAATTATTTATACTTATTTATCGGTAAAAAAGCTTCGATCGTGTCCAATGTTCTTATAAATTTAGATGAAGACTATTTGAAAGAATAATAAAAAAGCATACTTTTTTAACCAAACCATGTTACTGTTGTTTTTCGACCTCCTCCATACCTTTCTAACTAAGATTAATAAGACACTTTAAATTTCACTATTCTCACACACAAAAAACATTTTGTTACAAAAGAATTATATAAAACCAATGTAACAACAACAATAAGGTACTTAGAGCGTAGTTCGCCAAAAAGGCATGTTTCTTGCAAACTCAGAACAAAATAACACAAACATTGTGTAAAACTTATTTATTCATGTTCGAAACGTCAATCTCTGAACAACATACTCAAGTTAATCTATACAATATCAATTTATACACAAATCCATCAACGCATTCATATATATCTTATTATACATTTCGTTATAAGCGTTAAGACGCACATCACATATCATTTAAAATATATTTACAATACCTATATTAAAATAAAGTACTAAGACACTGAAAACTTTATACAACTGACTGTCACAATATTGGGTTGTATAAAAAATCTCCGTTTAAAAATATACACATTAACGTACACTATAAAAGACATTTACATTCGGTTAAATTTCTGAGTTTATATTTAAAAATTCCTCTACATATTGAGCTACATGTCCATACACAAATGAGATCAACAATTCGCACGATTTGACTACTTCATAAAGAATAAACAAAATCTTGCATTTTACGAATTTCGCTTCGTCCTACCCAACACTTCTATTATTTGATTATTGACAAGAACACGACGATCGAATTGAAAATTCGAAAAATTCAAGATATTTTCTATATATATTTAATGTGTGAACAGCTGCTATGATTTTTTTACAGCCAGCCTTCAACATTAGACATACAACGATATACAAATATAATTTGCATCATGCAATATAATAACATTAAATAAAATAATTAAAATTGTGCGCGCAATTGTAAAACACTTGATCTCTTATCGATCTCAACAATGAGTGACGTAAAGATACCCCCACTCTTGTCAATCGACATTATCATTCGTAGAACTATATTTTATTATGCATACAAGCACATGGACATGGTCGTAATTATTTAAAAAAATAATTTCATTAAAAATTCTACCAATTTCGATATATTTATTTTTGTGCTCGCAACACTAGCTAATGAAGATTATAAATTAATAAGAGAGTCCTCGTCGCAATTCTTTTTTCGATATAAGTTTTTCAAGGATTACTTCTGTATAACACGAGGGATATATATAAAAATATGGCCATCAAATTATAGATCTACTCCTTAAATTTTTACTACTGCCTTATGAAAAACATGAAAAGAAAAAAATCAAGTCCTACTATGAAATATATTTTTACATTTGATTGTAAATATTACCACCGTAATAATAATAAGTCTTAACCAAAATACTCTTGAACCGATTCATCCATCCACGTTACTTTACAAATAAAATAATATAATAACAACAATTTTTGAACACAGTAACACTCGGCGCATCTTTCAACTTATAAATACATACATGTAACATCGCACTCATTTCATTGTGATGTTACGAGACAACAACTATATACAAATATACAATTTACAGCACGCGGGTACGGTATACGTTTCTTGTACTTTTTCGTATGAAAACATTTTGTTTGCTGGCGGCTATAATACCGTTATAGCAAAATATTTAAATATAAAATTAATATCTCCATTTCGTTTTAAGTACGAGACTTTGCCAAATTTGAAAATATTGGAAGAACACATGTTAGCTCAAAGGGCAGTATTAAGTAGAGCGCGATTTATTCAATATTAAAGGTTAAATTATAAATATTAATTCCAAGCTATTGCGAGACTACTAGAGTAAGAAGTGTAATAGAATAGAGGTCAATCGTTTTATATAAAATTATGTCTAGTACTTAATTAATTCGTTGACTGTTCGAACCGCAAAGCGGCGTAAAAATTGCTGTAACGGCGTAAACATGTGTGAGAGCTTCTAAATCTCTTATAAGATACAGCTTACTACTACATAGTTTAGTTCTAATACTTCAATTTAATGCACCATGATAAAATCAAATTATTCATACATAATGAGGTTCGTATACTTTCATCTATCGTCGTTTAGATTCTCAATAAATGCGTTATTTACATTGATAATTTTTCGGCTAGTCTCGATCCCTCCATTCGTCCTTGACCTACAGGGCTACAGTGCAAAAGGACAAGGCTATCCTTGCATGGAGATGTATATTACACATGTCGCCAAATCCCACTCGAAAAATATTTTTTTGGATTTAACGTTAGATCTTTTCAAAGCATTGAGAAGCGGTTTTGAACAAGCTCAAGCTTAAATTTTAAAGCCCGTTTCTTTTGATAAAAAAGGCGGAGGACGCCTTTTGACCATGCCTCTGAAAGCTAATGACTGCCTAGAAACTTTTTATTGTTACTAGAGTCAGAGTAAAATACTCATGGTTAAAACGAAATGAATTTTGAATCACTTCAGAACCGTATGAGAGACCCGACAGACACGTGGCAAATAATAAAATTAATTATTAGGTTTAATGTGTAAATCAATAAAATTAAATAGATTAAAAGCATAAGAATGTTAATTCAAACCTCATTACGTACGTTATTTGACATGCAAATTGAACGGATCCCTTATAATTATTCAACCACATCCATGTCAAGATCAAGCAAATCGCACATCTAATTCCATACACTTACTTTGTGACATAAAAATATACGATTACTTTGTATATAAAATATTGCGTTTGCATAATTCAAAATAGTTAACTTCATTGAAAATAATTATTGAAGATTTATTGTAACAAAATGAATTCGTCAGTCTCATTCGGCGATTTTTTATATTACGTATAAATATACTATAGTCGCACGTCTGGCGTAGATTAGCAGAAGCTCTACTCCGAATGCTATCGTCATCGATATGGAAAAATTTTGATACCGCTAACCGACTTATGCAATTTAAACTACTTTCATAAAGAATAGACAGAAACAAACAAGTTTTTATTTTTAATCGAAGTCGCTCGAACTGTATCGAAACTAGTCAAAATCGATGTCGATTTTGTTCGGAATAAAGCTTCATTTTCAGGCTGATTCACTATTGGTAATAGTCGCATATTGCACGAAACACTCACCACTGTCACTTTAAATACGATTATCTAGTGAATATTTACAATTGAACTAACGGCAGTGTAGTGTGTATAGCGTTTACTATGAACTGTCCGGGTTGGATTTCCGCCGCACTTGGTGCGCGTTCAGTGTCTGCGTCTGCGGCTGACTGATGAATTGAGCAGTAGCTGAAAGAGAATTCAATGCAATTATTAACACAATTTTAACAAATAGAAAAGAAAAGTTACGCACAAGTTGAGGTATGAGGTATGTACATAATATAATCAAATCTTATCCCTATACTTGCTTCTATAAATAAAATGCAAGTTTAGGAGGTTACGCGCACTAATATTTTGCACGTCACTCATAAACAACAACATAATAGCTTTCATTGAAATCATATGTATAGAGTATAGCTGTATGTAATTTTCTTCAATATTGTTAGAGAGTCATTACCACACCTGTACTAATTAGACTTTCTATATAATATGTGTTCATCGATTTACGATTCATCGTCGGCAGCGTTATTCCAAACAAAATCGAAATCGATTTCGAAACAATACGATAATGTTCAATCCGATTCTTAGAGTAGCTTTTTCGATAAAACATTTCGATGTCGAATACGATTGCGTTCGGAGTAGAGCTTCGGGTATGTGTAATATAAGTAGCACGTTACCGGTGGGCTGCAGCGTAGGGCGCGCGGCGTGTGCGGGGTGTGCGGGGTGTGTGGGGTGCGCGGGGTGCGCGGGGTGAGCGGGGTGCGGGCGCGCCAGGCGGGCGGGCCGCGCGCCGCGCACCACCTGCACCGCGCCGCCACGCACGCCGCCCTTCACACCCGCCGACATCAGCTGGGCTGTAACGCGCATAATGCAAATATGAGGGGAGCATTCGACATACGACGCAATCATTCTGTAGATATACAGGGTGTAAAAGACTCAACTTCAAACATTTGGATGGTGCATTCAGATAACGATTCTGAAGATATATAACCTTAAACAATGGGATTTCAATTTTGTTCATATATTTTTTTACTTTTCCAAATCAGGCAAGTGTACTACAATACTTTTCTATATTTTAAGTCATATGGCCTCTAAAAATAAAGTACGTTAACATATTTTATGCTGCAGCAACATTTTAGCTTGTAGTCATTCTATGCAAAGCTATCGCAAATAAAATTTATTCAATGCATTGCAATACATGGAACAAAAAATATTAAAACTTGCAAGAACATGGATTTGTTATTTAGTCTAAAGTAAAAAAATACTACTTATTTTTCATTTGACATACACACGTTTAAGAATAAAATTCGCTTACCGATAGGCAAACTGAGCACGGAGGGTTGGTTAGCGAGCACCACTGAAGTCGTCGGAGGCACCGACACGAACAGACTGTTTGGCGCTCCGGACACGTTTAGCGATAGAGATATAGGCGCCGCGAGCCCCGGTATCTGGACTTGCACGTTCTGGACCCCTTGCAGGCCTGCCAGGCCCGGTATCGTTTGCAGGCCTTGTAGTGTTTGTAGGGATGCCAAACTAACACCCTGTAATAAAACCGTGTTTTATAAATAAACTAATAACACATTCACATTATCACAGACACTTTAGAATTTAATTATGCGTTCGTTTATATTGAATATATCATCTGTATACATCTAGACTCATTCTGAATTAATATTAAAAACAAAAATCTGTCAAGATCTGAGACCAAACAAAAAACCCGCGGAAATACAATTTGTTGTACTGTTATAGTAATGTATTGTATAATAAAAAATAAATAAATAAATATATCTGCGTGTTCATTACTCTGTACCGTACCTGCAAGTGGCAGACGGGTTGCGCGGTCTGCGGTTGCGGCTGCGCCGGCGCCGGCGCGTCGTCGCCCATGAGCCGCTCCAGCAGCGCGCTCTCGCTACTCGACACGTTAGTCGTGTCGCCCTCGCGCGGGTACGCCATTACCTGTGCGATTTACAATACATACATACAATTAACAACTTTTAAAGCTGGAGTAAATTAACTTTAAGTATATGCCACCTCCTACAACGCATCTCTGCGGTGGTAAAGTAATATAACTACAAATTTGAGCAATATTTTTTGCATATCAAAAGACAGATTAAAATTATATTATAACAGAGTTCAAATAAGAGGACTTCAACCGGATTCAAATTGGGATAGTTTTAAAGCTTTGATGTATTGTTTTTGAAGTGATAACTTCGTAAAGTAACGCGCCCCAAAATATCTATATCTATATTCTCTTTCTCATGCAACATACAGCAACGTAGACATAATCTTTCTCTCTTACACTTACTCACACCTAAGTTATCACTCCTGTCAGGCGTCCAAAGATACATTCTTATGTAATAACAAAAATACATTACCTTTTTAAATACATTACCTGCTGCGTATACGTCGGTATCGTATGCGACGCCGTCGTAGCCGCGATCAATCGCGCGCCCGCAATGGACACGGTTCTCGTCAGCAGCTTGTGCTCGAGCGAGTTGTCGGCGGATGACGTCACGTGTGTCATGGCCGCCGGCGCGCTGTTCAGCAGGTTCAGTATCGTCGCGTTGCTGCTCACCGTACTGGCTACAGACTTGGCGGCGTTTTGACTAGCGGCTGTAATATTAATAGGAAGAATTATTTCCTAACCACTTTATACATAAAAATTAGAAAGTACAATGGTGATTTTTTATGGGCTTCTAGTGCCCAAACGAAGCTTTTGTCTGTATTTCACAAGGCTTCCCCTTAACATGATTTAGATATATATTAGATAAATCAATCTTACGAATGACTGTTTTGATACAAACAAGTGAAAAATGAAACTGTTTTTAAATTTAAATAAGAGGTGTTTTATATAAGTACATTGTATGAAGTGCCAAATGTTTTTTTTTAACAGGTTTCAAAAAGAATAGGTAAATCATTAATTGACTGCGAAGCTTGCGTTGCGTACCTTGTTGGAACTGCTGCGCTGAATTCATAAGGCTGGTGACAAGTGCATTTATAGCTGGATTTGTTGATCGCGGCTTCGTTACTGTAGTCTTTTGTTGAGCAGTCGTTGCACTTGTATATTGAATTGTTTGCACCTGAAACATTACGTATGGCTCTTTAGTGGAGCTGAATTCATATCAACGTTACTTTTTTATAAATCTTAATATACTCTCAGAGATGTGAGACAAGATTTGTGAATCTAATTTAAGTTTATGTTTTATATTGTGTTTTGTAGTTGTAATTTTAACGGCTGAATACTTTAGGAGACTAAGCAAATTATAGGATTGTATGGCTTTCAAACAAGGGGTTGTCTTGATGGTTGTATTCGTTTATTTCGCTTGATCTGATAATAATTGACAAATTTTATATTCTGACCAATTTTCTGGCAAATATCAGAAACATTTATTTACCTGTGATGTACCAGCAGACGACATCAATGGGTGTTGTATATGTATAATAGCGGATTGCATTTTCTGCGGGTTGAGCGGTTGCGGTGGATTCGTCAATTGCTGGGCTAACAATTGATTCGTCGACGCCTGCGTCGAATGGATATCATGAACCTTAAAAAATCCAAATATCAGCATCTATTGCATATTTATAAATACAATTATATCAAGAATTATATAAATCCTTAGTAGCTTTATAAATGTCAGTTAACATTATGAATATACCTCACTAATCTGTATTCATGTCGTTTTTTGCAGTCTAGATGTGAGATTTTCATTGCACACTTTAACTTCAGAAACATAGTTTAAATAATAAAGATACAAATTGTAATATAATGTTATGCTTACTTGTGGAGACAGTCGTGGCGTAGGCGAAGGTTGTTGTTTAAGGGCCGTTTCCACAGCGACGCCCGCTACCGCCGGCATGCTGGCCACGGCCGGCACCGTGCCAACACTGCCCACTGTCCCCACAACCGTCCCGACGTTGGCAACGTTGCCCACCGTGCCCACGACCGTGCCGACGTTGGCCACATTGGCCACGGTCCCCACCACTGTACCGACGTTGCCGACGTTGGCCACGTTGCCGACCGTGCCAACAACTGTGCCGACCGCGGCCACGCTGCCCACCGTGCCCACTGTAGCAACTTGTTGCAATTGTGCCTGCTGGAATTTATTAAAGCAATAATTATGACATTCTAAAATCTTCTTGGAGAATATTAAATGTATAAGATAAAACTTACCAGAATTGGAAGTTGCCGCGTATTTGGATGGGCAGTTGGCGTAGCTATTGCAGATGTTCTGTAGAAATAAAAATAAAATAATAATATTATTATTTCAAATAAAATTAATGAATGTATATTCCATTACATCAACAAAATGATTAGAAACTTACACAACTGGTACAGTGGTTGCATGTGTTACAGTAGAACTACTGGCAGCAGCAGATCTCTGTTGAAGTAATAAATGTTGACCTTGTTGCTGTAATTACATTTTTGGTATTACATTTATAATTTATATTCAGTATTTTTATATGTTTTGATACGAAAATGTTTCAAATAAAAAAAAGGTAAATCTTTCATCAAAAATCAATAATCGCCTCAACTAGGTATACTTTGTACAAGAGATGATCAACCATATTGAAACAAACTTAGATATAAAATTATTTTCAGAGTACTTACAATTTCTCTCATTCCTCCTGTGAATGACACTCTTGGCAGTTGACCAGGTACTATGTGTTTTATCCTCACTGACTTGCGTCCTTCCTCAGTAAATATTTCAGTGAACTGTTGTATGTACTTATTTGCTTGTAATCGAGAGCCTTTAGTGTAGAAAAAATGTGTTTTTATATTGTGGTATCAGTCTTTTTTAAATACACAACAACAATAATAAATAACGCTTCCAATTTCCAGACAAATACTAAACGATAAGGTATTGGAAAAATCTGTATTGCTTATATATTTGGATAAGGATAGCATAGTTTATTTGGTGTTTATTTGTGGTTCATTTAAGTATATTTGGTGTACATAAAGAAATTTAGATGAAATATTTATTTTATAACGAACTAGCTGTTGCCCGCGACTCCGTCCGCGTTTACTTTCATAAAAAAAATTATTCCCCTGGAAACTGGATAAAAAGTATCCTATGTCCTTCTCTTGGTTCTCAACTACATCTCCACCAATTTTCAGCCAAATCAGTTGAGCCATTATTGAGTTATAAATATATAGATATATTCTTACCTAGAGTAAAACGGCAAGCAGCCCCATTTCTTTCGCCTTCAACATGATCTCTATCTACATATAGTTCTCCTAAAAATTCCTGGTCAGAGGGCCTTTGCAATATACTCAATTTTATATGGAAAAAGCCAGCACCAGCATGTGGTGATGTTTTCTCTGTTTCTAGTATATATTCCTCTACCAATTGTGGCTGGCAATCTGGAGTAGGTCTGGGTCGTTCGTATGCCCGGGCCAGCCGTAAAGGACCGCTTGGTTCGGAAGGCAATGCAAGTGGTAATGGCTCCATTTTTGGTGGTTCTATTGGCTTAAATACCTGTATAGTATACAAAATATATTTTATTATGACATTGTTGTCATAAAATACGAATGTAACAAACTCTAACTGGAATTCTCTCTTATTAAACATTAATGCAAATGTTTAATACTAATATTATAAACTAGCTGTTGCTCGCGACTTCGTCCCAGTCGGATCTATTTCTATTATTATATTATAGTGAGTCAATCTTAGAAGATAGATATATACTGTCGCGGACTTTTTTTAGATCATTTAAAGAGGAATAATTCTTCCATACATATTATTTTTGTATCTTGAACCGATTTCGCAGCGCACGCAAAGGAAGCCCTCAAAGATGAATAATTTTCCCCGTTTTTTCCATATTTTCCATTATATCTTCGCTCCTATTAGTCGCAGCGTAATGTTATGTAGCCTAAAGCCTTCGTCGATAAATGGTCAATTCAATAAAAAAAGAATTTTTCAATTCGCACCAGTAGATCCTGAGATTAGCGCGTTCAATCAAACAAACAAACTCTTCAGCTTTATATATTGGTAAGTATAGATGCACAAATCTTGCACAAACTCTGCTGAATATGTTAGGGTAAAGATTGGCACACAGGTTTGATTAGACCAAATATTATCTGATAGGATACTTTAAATCTCCTGATTAATTATAGGAACCAAAACTAAGTGCATGCTATAATAGTATTCAAGATAATATGTGACATATAACTTTACCTCTGGTGGTTTTTTCGGGTACTTCGAAGTTAATCTAGTATGTGGAACAGACTGCCTACTATTTTTCGCCCTTTGTCTGTGTATTAATTCTAATAATTCTAATCCATGATAATGTGTGAATTGATCCAATTTCCTTTTTCTATTTACAGCAACCTAAGGAGACATGTTAAATTGAAAACTTTACATAATTAGTTTTAATATAAAGTGTCTTCCTATGGCTGCAAAACAGCTTAAAAAAAGTCAGATGAAATACAGGTTAGGAATCAGCATTATTTCGTAAAATATTATATGAAATGCCTTTAATATAATTTCGCTTCCATTATAACAATAAGATAAAATCTGACATATAAGAGAAAGTCTGACAGGAAACTCTATAATATTTACTAAATAATAATAACCTGTGAAAATCTTTTAGCCTGTCTTCGTATCCGAGGTGTATTGAATAGTCTAGGAGCAGCATGTAGTCTAGCAGCTAGTAAGCCAACCGCAGGTCTTGGTTCTAGACACAATGGTGGTGCAGATGCATGAACTAATGCTGCTTCGACAGCCTCTAAAGCACTTCTCTCCTCTCCCACCCAACCACACCGATTACCAATACACATTGCATCCGTTATTATACTCTGAAATAGCAAGAAGTAGACATTTAGTTTTGTATTATAAATAAATAATTATATTACATACTTCTCTTAGTAAGAGACATCAAAAAAGTATGTAATATAATCAAATTAATTGTTTAGCTTTTCAACAAGTTTCTTTTTTTTTTCAATACAATTTTGTTATGTAAAATATATGTCTCAATAGGCTGACATTGAATGTACCTGATTAGTTGGCCTTAATAAGACATGATGAGTATCACATAGAAAACTTGGATATGCCTGCCTATAGTCCCTTACTTGAGCAATAATACAACCGGAATAAAACAAACAAGAGTGTTCAGATTCTAAGAGGTCTAATAGCACCACAGGTAGCTCCTCATTATCAATATAGCTCAAGAGTTCTTCCTCTTCATAAGGCCACCTAGGGGTTTCTATGAGAGTCTCATCTTGGATTGCAGAACCCTGTCAATTAAAATTAATTAAGCACCTTATTAAATAATAATATAACATGTAAATACATAAGGTATGATTATAATTAAATATTGGCCCTGTTCCCGGAACAATAACGGCATGCAAAGATTAAAAATAGCCTATGTTACTCGGTGATATTGTAGCTTTCTAATGAAAAAAGAATTATTAAAATTGGTCAAGTACTTTTAGGGTCAATTTGTTACACACAAAAATACAAATCTTTCCTCTTTATAATATTAAGGTAGAAGTAATATAAAAATTAATAGGAGTTTGTTATTATTTATACTTACATTTCCATCAGGAGGTTGTAGACACTGTGTATTTCCATTTACTTTAAGAGATAGAGAATAACCCTTATTCCCAGGATACAAGTTTATTATTAAAGTGTTTAAATTATAAGTTGCCAATAACTTTTCTAATAAGTAAGATGTGGTTTTAAGTCCTTGCTGTAATTTAAATATATTTAAAACATGGCTATCACATTCCACTCTCTTAAACTTATTATCGAGAACAGTTATTATTCCACTGGTTACAATAATGTATCACTTCACTATTTTAAGAAATACAAAAATATTATTCAGCACAAACGAGAATTATCATAAATACTCAAATTTTTTCAAGTTAAAGATACTTAAAATAGAATATTTTTAATAAGTCATTCAATAAAAAAATTGTTTGGTTAATTTTATAAATGCTATTAAGAAAGTCTTACATGAAGGAAATTGCTAAAATTGGACAATTTCAACCATGCATATATTGTAAATAATTTTATTTTTATATAAATTTTTAAAATTATGTGAGTGAAATGATATATCATGAAATTAAGTTTCAAATACTCACATAACTAGCCTGGGATAATTCATCTCTACTTAAATCATTATACAATTCATGAAGCTTTTTGAATAAATCAAATTTCTCGCTTGATTTTGATGTTGAACTACTCGCACTACATTGAAACTTCATTCTAGTATCATCAACAGACTCTGCTAGGTGCATTTTTTCATGGGTCCAAGTCATTTTATGTTCTGAGACACCACTGTCAAAATGCATTAGGTCTGAATTCACATGTTTTGCCCGATTAAGAATAACCTGAAACAATTATTATTGTTAAAACAAACAAATGATTTTAATTATCAATAAAGTATCATAAAAACAAATTAAAAAATTAAGACTACTTGCCTCTGCTTCCAATGCCGCGTGAATTAAACCATCCATAATGTGATTAATAAAAACAAAATATATAACTTCCAGTTGCTTTCTTAAGTATATTTATTAATTTTAACATTTTAGGCTTGAGTATTAAGTCATGATTTATTTAAAACGAATACGCTTTATTTATGTTTCACACTGCATGACAGTAAAATAACATGTCCATCAACATTTTTGACAGTAACTTCTGCTGTCGTTTCAAAAGATTTTTTTACTGACAGCGCTTGCGACGCCCCGTATATTTGATCTTAAGTCGTTAATGAAAATAAAAACAAAAGCGAGAAAACTTAAAAATATATCTTGTATAAATTTCGTATTTATTGATATGCATACACAAATCATTTTGATTATTATTTTACACCATTTAAGTGTTTCAGTTAAATCTTAATTTTATTTATCTGAACACGTTAAAATTAGTATTGAAATTGATGTTTCTTACGATATGAAGACCACCAGGTCCACTTTGTTGTGTTTTTAAAGTTTTAATTTTTTTTATTTACAGAAACTTTACTAATGGAATTGAAGTCTAACTTATATGTAAAATAATTAAATATTATGTAATGTTTATTAAATGGGAAATAATTATTTCAATAGTTTTATTTAAATTACTTTTAGAAATAGTTTAACGTGTTTAAACGATCGTTAACAAACTAATATTGGCGGTAAATGTTAGCAACATGTTGGAACTTCGAAGTACAAATAATTTTAACGAAATGTTTTATTACCTATCCTTCTATTATTTAAATACTGAGTTAAGCAGAAGCTTAAAAATAGAACTTTCTCATTTATCATTAAAGCCACCTTTCGTAACAAAATTTTCGTTTGTGCCTTACAACTGTAGGTACCAATATTATTATTTGTATTGTTGGTGGTAATGGTGGTTTAAATAAAACACGATATTTAAAATAAACCTTAATTCTATGGAGAGAAAAATCTCATATCCTTGAGCTCTTTTTCAAGGTTTGGTCTTTTTCGTCTTTCAAAAATGAGGGTTCTCAATTCAACTGTATAACATATTTTACAAAGTTCACATTGATAATTATATAATGGATATATTAGATTTCGTCAATCTTTAATTAATATTTTTGTTTATTTATAACTTTTTAACTGTTTAAAACATGTTTTAGTGAAAGCCAACAACTACGATAAGACTTGTAAGATAATTTTTTCATTTTGAAATGTTGAGAGTATAATACCATATTTTCATTATACATATGCCTGCAATTTCTTAAATAAAAGCAATTATTTATATTTCAGCCTTATTTATTCATACTTCATTAGATGCCATATGTCTAATTAAATTCGATATAAAGTTATCTATTTTTCTGACATCTTGCTGCACCTCAGTTTTATATTGAAGACACTGAAACAAGCAAATATGCAGTTTACATACTAATTAAGCGTCACACAATATAATTTATATTTATCAGAGCAGATGGACGAAAAGAATTATAAAGATAGTGAAAACAATTGAAGTATTAGTCGAACCCACTTAGTTTATTAAAATTGTTAAATTTAAACTTAAAAAAATTGTGTGGCATTTGTCAGTTGCTATAAAAACGTCAGCATTGTGAAATTAATGATATTGGATAATTTGTATTGGAGTTGAATATATGCTGATATTATGATACTCTGAAGTTTTATTGAAGAAAGAAGAACCTAAGAAAGAGCCATCATGAAGCAAACAATCAGCATCACCACAACTACTATGATCTATACTATACTCTCTGCGACATATTTGTATAACACAATTTACAAAATAATTCTGTTGTGATTTTGAGCACTTAAACATACAAGAGGCCGAATGCTGATTTGTTTTATTTCATGTATTGTTCACTAGTGTAATTAATAAAAACATTTCTTTAAATAAAAATTGATTTTTTTGTTGAACTAAAATTATCAATATTATCGAACAAAACCAAATATATAACATATTATTTATATCATATTTATTTATATATTTTAACAACATTATGCGTAACATATAACTTGTATACCTTTTTATTATCAGTTATTTTCACAATAAATACTCCTTTAGAGTGTGAATATTTGATGCTATATCTAGTATTACTGGGATCTCTTAAATATAACATTTCTGCAGACTTCTCAAATTCTTCCCAACTAGGAATAAACGTCATTGTGAATAAAACAATACTACTATTAATTTAAAAACCGTTTCTAATTCTCTATTGCAAATTATTTTTTTATCAGAATAAACAGATAAAACTGGACAAATACAGGTGTAACGTGTCTTTGACTATGACAGATATTTGGCAATTGGCAGTTGGCACATGTCACATGACAATTGACAGCAATTGCGCCCTCATAGGTACATAATAATAAATAAGACAACTGATATAGCTGAATAATATTGTTATAGTACACAATAGTGTTAAACTTGTCGCTCCGTAGTTTTCCGAACGAAGTTTCTATGTACATATCAAATAATTTTGTATGTAAAATAACAACAAACATCCTTACATACAATAACCATATACAAATATATTTACGTGTTGATAGTTGATACAGCATAGTATCTTTTAATATCTGTCGAAGTATTTTCCATATTTGATTATCAATGTTGTTTAATTACTACCTATATTTTTTTACCAAGTACCAAAAAGTTTTTGTTATTTGTTACCTGTAGAAATTATGTACTTAGTAGTTCTTTTGGTTCCATTGAATCATTAAATGATTGTTTTAAACCAAAGACTTTAAAAATCTCTTATTGCTATCGCTCAATAGCGACTCACTTTTGACAAAAGATTTTTCAGTGTGTATATTGTTTTATATTTATTTTAGTATTATGTATAGCATAGATGATACACTATATATTGATGTATAGTATCGTTTTATATTATAAAGTTTTTTCCAGATCAATATTTTGCGATAAAATATTTCGAATGTAATTATAACATCCTGCAATACATAAAATATAAAATATTATAATATAATTGCATTACTGCAATAATGTATTAACCTACCTACTAGGTATAAGCTAGAAGCTAAATTTAAAGTGCGGTAAGTGGTACGAGTGACTGCTACTGGCAACACTTACACAAAGAGCATTTAGCGCAACGAACTACGAAGTGAACGAATAAAATCAATACTATGCAGTAATGTATTCATTGGTCTTTTTAAAATGAGAATGTGACAAAACTTTAGTTTTAATACATCGAAAATACATACTATTTTAATTAAAGTCTGTTGAAGCTTGATGCTCATTTTTTATTTATTTACATAGTGATGAATATTTTCATAGTTACGGCGTGGTAGAACATTCTGCGTTGATCGTCTATTTTAAAACAAAATATTAACTGTTGAAGGTTAGTACTTATTTAATATTATATATTTTACGTATTTATTGCTTTCACACAATGTATTTTTTATTTTTTAATTACATTTTGCTTACGCCATTGTCTACTGCAGTATGCATGCTGCATTGCGTTTTTAAATATATTCCTATTTATATGGTTAGGATTGCTTCTGATTGGATTTTTCTTTTATAGTAAGTTTAAGTGATAGTTTTATGATTAAATTTAATTATTTTATAATTATCAATATGCCATTTTTTACATTCACCTGAATTGAATGGTTTATCAGATTCGGAAAAAAATGTTTTGTGTTGCGAATATAATTTTAGAGGATAACTATTCAATTAAAACCCTTAAAATATGTTACATAAGATGATATTTTTCATTTAATCATTGGTAATGAATCTTTGGCATTGGTGAGGAATACATGGGGAACTTATTTCCAATGCTACATGTTTAATGATAGTTATAAAAATTAAAGCATCTTTTATTTATTTTACAACATAAGTGAAGTATATTTTCTTTATATAAATTATGATGGCTGTTGCCATTTGATCATAATTTATATAAAGAATGATTAATGTTCATGTACAATTATCATTCATTATTCCCTTTTTAATTTTCATTTTGTAATTTAGGCACTATCTGTTTGTAGGTGTGTGCCTTTATTTTATATTTGCCACATATAATTTTGCAAAATAACAAAAAACAATTGTTTGAATAATCACTACTCATACTAATGCATCTAAAATACAGGATTGCAGTTTGTAATATTATATTTGATAAAAGATAACACATCTATATTATTCAAGAATTATACCTGATATTAACCTTTCCCTAAACTAAAAGGCATACATAGCAACACAAGGAAAGTGACAAGTTTTGTACTGTATTGTGATTTTAGCAACAATCTGTTATATGAAGAAGAATAAAAAAAATGTGAGAAGTAAATTAAAAAAATAATTTGTTGAATAATTCTACTTAAGTCTCAAGAATTTATTTATAAACAAAGAAACTATTTATAAAATTAAATAACTAATCATAGACTGTAGTGCAAATAAATTTCAAGCTTGCTCATAAAAGGTTTTCTTTAGAAATAAAATTTTGATGAGTTTAGGTTTACAAAGCTGCCAATAATTTTAGAGGTTTTCACTATTTAATCAACAGTATTTTGACATCACTTTGCAATCAATGGACAACCCCCTTTACATTTTCTGACTCCCTACATAATTATCACAATTGTGTGTTTGTATAAATATATCTATTTATTATTCAAGTAA
Source organism: Eurema hecabe (assembly GCA_026213755.1). Classification (NCBI taxonomy): domain Eukaryota; kingdom Metazoa; phylum Arthropoda; class Insecta; order Lepidoptera; family Pieridae; genus Terias; species Terias hecabe. The sequence goes on along the minus strand of JADANM010005989.1, from coordinate 4,334,171 downwards.
CTGAATGTTATCTTATTACTTTCACAAATTGTACTATTTTGGGTTTCTTGTTGCCTAATAAAGAATACCATTATTATTATTTTGTCATTTATATAAGTTTCTTAGAAAAATATATAATGCATTAACAAAGATGTAAATATTGCCATACAATTTCTCAATTTTTTGGAAAGGATTACAATATTCAGGAAGATTAAAATACAATAAAAATTATGATCTCATCAATAATTTTGACACATTTGGTAGATATATTTACAATTAATAAGATTCATAAGTCAATATACAAAAGTTTACAGATATCTACTGAAATTTTGATTCCAACAATTAAATTACACTTAATAAATAAAATTACTATTTATATGACTAGATATATTCTTCTATTTCCGTTTAATGTAACAACATATACTAAGCTTACTTTTAAAGTGAAGTTTTCACCTTTTTGACTTTGTAGGTTATAAAATTTGAATTTAATAAAAAATTAATTAACAATTTACTAATATAAGTCGAATTAGCTGTCTGTTTCATAGACGATGCATATTTTTATACAATCTTTTGATTTAGTTGTTTCTTCTTTAAATGTTTTAATTTAATTACACTATTTCAATATAGGACATCTGGATATTTTTATAAAAATATATTTCTGTATCCATTGTAGACATTGATGATGCATATTGTTTTATTAAACCAGCCAATGTGTTTTGTATTTTAAACAATGTTGTTCTTAAAATAACATTCAAATACAGTTGATCTATTGATGATTGTTTACCTTTATTCATAATTGCCTCCTATAGGAATTTATAGCTTCTTTGAATGGTTAACACATACTTGAAAATAATCTTGTTTCAGATTCTTGTTGTTTGAAGTGAAAAATTATACATTATATACAAGGGTTATTTGTAAGTTCAAATGGAGGAGATGAATGGGGATTTGTTTGGGGACGGCCTTGTTAGCCTAGGGGATGAGGGTTCTTTAGAATCCACTGATAATGGGAAGCAGGATCAAAATTGCAAAATTTGCGAGTAAGTTTAAAAGTTTATACTAACTTATTATTGTATAATTCTTATTACCCAGTATAATGTCTCATACTGATGGTGTTAAAAATATATATACTCGGTATTATTTGTTTTAAAATTTACAAAATTAGCTCATTTTGTGAAAAATGTTTTAGCAATAAATTATGCAGTCCGCGAGTATTATCATGCCTTCATGTATTCTGTGAAGTATGCATAGATAAATTGATGGTAAATGAAGCTGGAGATACTCTTAAATATGATTTAGCTGTTGAGTGCCCTCTTTGCAAGCAGGAAACTAAGGTATTTATTTTCTATGCTTAAATTTAAAATGTTATGGTATGACTTTTTTTGTAATCTTATAATCATTTTTTTGTTTAGATACCCGCTGGAGGAGCTGCATCACTACCATCTGATTATGTTATCACTAATATCTTGGATGTATCATCTATGGATCAGTCAGTTGTTTGTACTTGCTGCAAAAGTAAGGAACCAGCCGTAGCTCGATGCACAGAATGTTCTCATTTCTTATGCTCTAACTGTAATTCAGCCCATAAGTTAATGAGGTGTTTCGAAACTCACCGGGTAGTTCCTTTTGATACGTTACGATCCTCTAAGGAGAAATCTGCTGTTCATAAGCCAATTTTCTGTAGTCGCCATGTTGGAGAAAGTCTTAAATTTTACTGTTGTGAGTGCGAAGTTGGAGCGTGTACTGAATGTCTTACGGTATATCACAAAGTCGGTGATCATCGTTGTGAGCGCATTGTCGACGCCGAACCAAATCTTCGGGCCGAATTACGTAATTTTATTGTTGAGGCTAATGCTCGTGCTGTAGCTGCTGGTAGTGCATCAGCTAGACTTGATGATGCATTGGGTGATTTACAACGTCAGCGCGATGAAGCGGAGAATGTCATCAACGAGGCATTTCGCGCATATAAACTTGCATTAAAAAGACGCCTCGAAAAGGCTTTAGAAGAACTTGAGCGCTTACATAAAGAACGTGAACTTAAAGTAATGGACTTGTTCGATCGCGTCGATAAAACAGTGCAACGTATCGATTGTGCCTGCAAGTTTGCATCACGATTGCTAAGACGCGGTGATGGAACAGAGATTGTGATGCTTAAGAAAACCGTTGCATCTCAGTTTGCACGTTTACTCGAAGGAGCTCCGGAATTCGACGTGGATTACTCCTTAGAATTTGTCACAAAGATGGAAAAGTTTGATGCCGTAACCGAAGAAACATTTGGTACATTTCGCACCGAGGCAACTAAAGCAGAGGAAAGAAAACGCCTCAGTGAATCGTCGGCTATCGTCTCTGTTGCGTCTAATGCTCATTCGCCTGCCATGTCTGTAACCAATGCTCCAGTTTTCGACGACTTCCCTCTTGGAAACGTGCGTCGTGTCACTGGAGTGTCCGGAGTGTCCGGAGTCGGCATGGTGGGAGTGCCCGGAGTAGGTAACGTTCCTGCTATGGGCGTGCCCGGAGTCGGCTCCGTGCCCGGGGTCGGCCCCGTAGCGAACGCTGGAGTTCTTCCCGGAGTAGTCAACGTCAACAATGTATCAGGCGTGGGAGCGGTCACCGGTGTAGGCGGTGTAGGCGGTGTACCTGCATTGCCATCTATGGTCGAATACAACCTGCAGCAATTAGCGAGCATTGCCGAAAAAGATGTCCCGCCGCCCCCGCACGCATCTCCGGCTCCGTCTTTTACCCTAGCAGAATTGCTCGCTGGCGATTTAAATTCTCCCCAAGCTTACAATAACTTGCAAGCTCTTGCCAAACTTGGATTAAATACTGGTATGTAACAACACATGCACTTTTATCTAGTATACATTTCTTTTTGATATTATTAATATGTATATGTTTCAGAAGTGAATGGCTATGGAGGTGTAGGGGGTGTGAGCAGTATCAATGCGGTGGGCCCGCGCGGCGTGTCGCCGGGCAGGCCGCTGCTCACGGCGGCCGAGGAAGCCGCGCTGGTGGCGCCGCCCGCGCCCCTCGTCCGCGCTACTAAAGCTACCCCGATGCACATTAGATTCAAATTCGGTCAGCTGGGAGGCGGAAAGGGCCAGTTTAACTCGCCTCACGGCTTCTGCCTCGGAAATGACGAAGATATCATCGTTGCCGATACAAATAATCATCGTATCACGGTAATATTCGTGTATACATCATTTTGGCAGTCGATGATTAACTTTGTATTTTCCCCACAAATTAATGTTCAATGTTTACTTTAAGGTATTCGATAAGTCCGGAAATCATAAGTTCAATTTCGGAGTAGCTGGAAAAGAAGAAGGTCAGCTCTGGTATCCACGTAAAGTCGCCGTGGTGCGCGCTACCGGAAAATTCGTAGTTTGCGATCGCGGCAATGAGAGATCACGCATGCAAATATTTACCAAAAATGGACACTTCCTAAAGAAGATCGCTGTACGTTAACTTAATTTATTCTTAAAATTACTAACGAAATGAAATTATATGGATCTCAATAGCTTACAAGTTTTTTATGCAATATTTTTTTTTTCTTTTAATATAATGTTGATTATAAGATGTCTCGTAATCATGTTACAGGTTCGTTTCATCGACATCGTGGCCGGTCTGGCCGTGACTGCGGAAGGCCTCATCGTGGCCGTAGACAGTGTGACGCCCACTGTATTTATTCTTTCCGAAGAGGGTGACCTCATGAGCTGGTTCGATTGCAGTGAATGTATGAGGGAGCCATCCGATATTGCTATCAGTGGTAAGCGCAATCAAAATACAAGATTCAAATAAATAGTTATTTGGTAAAGCTTATATCTAATACATACTTATGAGATGTCTAGATTTATTGAACTATTAAAGGGCATATTAATTATTATTAACCTTTAGCTGGTGACGTGACTTTGTTGTAACGTAAGCACTGACGTGGGGCTTCTGAGGCCCGTACTTAAAAACGTTATTTCACGAATCCGGAGGTTTCATTTGTCTTGATATTTTATAATGGCATTTAATAACTATAATTGTAATAAATCAAACAAAAATATAAACATTTTTGTTAAAATAAATCTTATTTTTAACGATTAAGCTACAGTTAATATTTCTACGCCAGAAAGTACTCGACATCAGAAGTCACCTTAGTCACCTTAATTATTTGTTTCAATAAAACCAAAGATATTAAGCTTTATAATAAAAATTAAATAACGTCTTAAATAAGCTAAATAATAAATAACCGTAGTACTATGGAGAAAATAAAAAAAAACTGCAAGGCGCCAAATTTCACAATTTACGCACAATCTGGGCACGTATTGAAGGTAACATATATGTGTGAGACTTCCTTTAAAGCTTCAGTAGACACGTCTTGCACCTTTTCCTTTGTTTTACGTCTTCTTCTGAACTGCTGGACGCTTAGACATATCAGACCCTAGCCCGCCATAAGCTTTTAACTTTCACTTATATGTAGGTTTTATCGTTATTTGATGACCGTTTTCTTCCTGATAATGTACTAGGTAGTGTAGTACTTCAATTTTGAGGTAGCAGATCAACTACTGAAGGAATAAACACAAAATATGAATATAAATGACTTTTCAAAAAGTTACGTAATCACTAATGTGGGGCCTGAGAGGCCCTCAAAAAACTTTAAAACGAAATTACTCACCAAAATTGCGTGAGATGACTTTTTCATCACCTTTAACGGCGACTTTTTCAGAACCGTTAAGTGTGAGGTGGATACTACCTTCGGTTTTAGTTTTCGAACCTCACGTCAGTAAAAAAAGCAATGTGAATAAATTTAAAATTCCTTTCTTTTATTTTAGAATCTGTCTGAGTTCACCTTCCAAACTTTCGGAGTTGTCTTTTACATCTTTTGACAGACTTAAAAATTTTGTATCAAAAATTCTCCCGTTTTTTCGTTTATTAATAATAATATGCCCTTAAATAGTTGGATAAATCTAGATATCTGTTAAGTATTAGATATAAGCGTGTGTGCGTGAGTGTACGGGCGCCTTACATTAAACAGTATGTATACAGCAAGTGGTAGTTTCACTTGTCTCGCGCTTACATACTTAATATTGTGATTAATATGAATGACTAGCTGTTGCTCGCGACTTCGCCCCCGTCGGATCTATTTCTATTATTATGTTATAGTGAGTCAATCTTAGAAAATAGACGTATCACACAAACAAAGAGGAATAATTCTTTCATACATATTATTTTTGTATTTTGAACCGTTTTCGCAGCGCACGCAAAGGAAGCCCTCAAAGATGAATAATTTTCCCTGTTTTTTCCATATTTTCCATTATATCTTCGCTCCTATTAGTCGCAGCGTGATGTTATGTAGCCTAAAGCCTTCCTCGATAAATGGTCAACTCATTAAAACAATAATTTTTCAATTCGAACCAGTAGATTCTGAGATTATCGCGTTCAAACAAACAAACAAACTCTTCAGCTTTATATATTACTATTAGTATAGATAAACGTCCCACGCAGGCAAGGAGTTCTACGTGTGCGACTTCAAGGGGCACTGCGTGGTGGTGTTCGACGACGAGGGCCGCTTCCTGCGGCGCATCGGCTGCGAGAACGTGACCAACTTCCCCAACGGCATCGACGTGTCGGACGCGGGCGACGTGCTCATCGGCGACTCGCACGGCAACAAGTTCCACGTGGCCGTGTTCTCGCGCGACGGCGTGCTCGTCTCCGAGTTCGAGTGCCCCTACGTCAAGGTGGGCTCGCCCCTCAGTATAATAATCATCAAAAAAGTTTAGCGATTGACGAGAATAGCTGCGCATCGGTAGAATCGCGCTCGTGGGTGCGAGAAAGACAACACGACTGGGACAACCAATCAACGCTCGCGCACATGACGATCACGCGCCCCGCGCGCCGCACCGCTACCTCGATACCTTATTTTTGACTTCTGCGCAGGTTTCGTTCACCGCTAAAGATTTTTGACGATTACTATACACACTTGACCCTGGTGACGCCTGATGAGGATTGATACCACTTACCTATCCTATGTATGGAACTTAGCTACTCTATAAAGCTAAAAATCCCGTTCTTTATATCTTAAGCTTTAAACGATGGGATCAATCACCAGTTCGTGCTGTTGTAACTAACAATGTGTTGTTATAAACAAAGCTTTTTTTAATTTCGATGTCGCGGAACTGTATCGAAATTATTTAAAATCGACGTCGATGGAGCTATCAGAGCTTATCGAAAAGTTATGATAGAAAATAATTTTTCAGTACAACTGAAAATACTCTCAATTAACCGTCTCATCATCTCGCTACCCTACTCGTGGTGCGTGGCTCCGGTAGTTAGTGATAGGAATAAACGTTCTTTTCAAGATTTAAAGAGCAACAAATGATGATTATTTGTAACAGCAGACTTAAAAGTTTAAACGTGTTTTTTATTTTTTTAAATATAAGCGATGTTTTCGAAGATCTATTTACCCCCCTACGATCTTTGAGGAAGATAAAAATCTTAATCTTGAACATTACTGCATATTGTGTGGAATAGATTTACTTATGTGAAATATTTTTGTGTCGATTCATTTAGCGAATTTATAAATACGAGTATGCATAATATTATTAAATAAAACGGATTTCAAAAATTGATTCTTTAGTTTTTGACTTTGTTATTTTTAATTTTACAGGTGTCTCGTTGCTGCGGACTAAAGATAACATCCGAAGGATATATCGTCACTCTGGCTAAGAATAATCATCACGTTCTAGTCCTTAACACCCTTTATATCGTTTGAGGAATAACTCGATGGCTGTAAGTCTGCATACTACAAGATCTCACATTTTATTCCCTATATTTTATATTTTAATTGCTGATTTTACAAAGCTTAACATTTGCTTAACAGTATTTGACTTATTATTTGTTGTTTTATATTACGTTGAATTCATGTTAGTCTCATTACGTCCAAGCGCAGTGAACGCCGCGGTGAGCCCGGCTTCCTATTCTCGGTTACTGTCACCTTATTTTGTGGAATTTAGAATTGTTCGATTCGGTCGGTGTCACTGCTATTGGATAAATTAATAATTAATCCCAAAGTACTGAAACATGCGTATTTTTTGGTTATTCTTTTTTATCGTTGCATTTAGTTATAGTAACAGAAAATCCAAAGTTTAGGCTAATTTCATTTTTTATTTTACACGTCCAGTCGAAAGTTTAATGAGCGCGAGTTCGAGTTTTACGAATTTTCATACTAGGTAGAGTATCAAGTAGTCGCCATAGAAGGCTAACGTATTTTTCAAAATCTTTAAGGAAAACTATCTATAACAATATCCTAAAACACAATATTCGCTAAGATATTCCGCATCGTACCGAGTATGATCATTTGTCGGCTTTAAACATTAGTAGCGGCGGACTGGATTTATTATAATTGAACGTCTAAATTAGCAGCTGGTATGGTTCCTAGTTCGTGAAGTAAACAAAGACATGTCAATTAGGGGTCTGCGGAGTCGCCCCGGTGTCCCACACTGACAACTAGTATTTTTATTGCCGTATATACTGTTTCGAGCAATATTTGAAGCATTGTCATGTGTTTAACGCACAATTGAGTTTATTGTTAAAAATATTTTAGTCTTTTGACCAAAGGGGGCGACACTGAAATAACGTGCCATCTAGTTTAGGTTAATCGCTTATACAATATTATATATTGTCCGTTAAAATATATTTACCTTTTACAGAAATTCTTGTGTCTATACAAAATGTTTTTTCCATGTACTCTTGTTTTGAGAGCCTATATTTGAAAGTTTTTCATGGTTTAGGCTATAAACGAACATTATATAACATTCGGTTTTAATATTTAACGTTTGGAATTTGAAATTGTAAAAAATAAAGCCACTGTAAATATGGAACTTCAAATTATATATGTCTACATAATATCGAGTGGTATACAATTAGGAAGAAAAACGTTTATGAGGCATCTTCATGTGAAACTTATATGAATATTCGACGTTTGTTATTCCCTTTTACATAAGCATTAATAACTTTTCAAATAATAAATATGTCACAAACTTGATTAGCGGGTTTGAAGGCTGCTTAATAACTACTATAAAGTATATAGATTAATGTTGAACAAATACTAGGCTAATAATAAATAAACGTCGTTGGATAATACGTTTAAACATATTCATGAATGTGCCATCATAAACCTATTTTATTTCTACAAAATCTCTTCAAAATTACTGTTCGCCAAAGTATATATTTTTATAGCGATCCACGTTAAAATTTTAAGACTAAATGTTCATAAAGTAGACAGTAGGTAAATGTCTATATAACAATGTAAAACACCGGTATGTATGTCACCAATTTAACTTTATGTCAAGTTTTTTTCTGAATGCAACAATGGAACCATAAATAACAATTTATTACCTATATACTAGTCTTCCAAACAATTTGTGCTATACTTCAAAATTGTTGATTTACAATAAAAAGTCGATCTATTTTCTTTAATGCATGCAATAAAAGTTGGGAATCTTAATATGTGCAACAAATTTAGGAAATGTTATGTGGTTCCATTATTTCGTTGAGACTATATACTTTAATATTCTTCAAAATTAATGAGTACTTATACAGACCACCAACAATTGAGTGTGATATTTTGTTTATATATTATTTTATTATATACAATGCTCTCTAGCTCCCCTAAAATAAATTAGAATTGCGAAGACAAAGAACCTCATCGTATTGAATAGGCTTCTTTAAGTTCCTGAATTCCTTAATATAAGGTGATTCAAAATGAATGTGTACGCTATCGTCATATTGTCATTTACCAAATATTTCACCGATAAAAGGAATATTGCTGAGCCATATTATTATCATTTAATAATATACACTATTACCGTAGCGATTCACTTCTATAATAGTATAATGTAATCTAATGTATGTACTTAATTAGTAATATTTGTTTATTCGTTGTGTATTGGAGCAGTTTATAGAAATTCAATACATTAGAAACATTTAATGTGATATAAGCAATAAAAGAGGAAAACAACGTACCAACATATTGGAACATATAGTATGGAAGGGATCGCAAAGTGCTGCGCATATCGTACGGCCACGAGCTGCGGTCGACTGTCAGTCGGAGCTTCGTCAGACCCAGTGATAACTTGAACGTTGACTTTGAGTCTTGAATCCTTTATTTATTAGTGAGTAACTTTTGGGTTTATTTTTCTTATTGTTTTTAAGTTATTTGTTTCAGGATTTTTTGTCCCGATAGTATTAGGGAATTTTATTTTCTTTATTATTTTAATTAAGTAAATGAATGGGTCTGCAAACCCTGAATTAAAATGTGTGATTAATACTCTTATTTTTCATTTTACTGTATTGTTTTAATTGAAACTCCCGGGCCTATATTTGAATAGTATTTATGGCCAGTGCGTTAGGCCTTTAGAGTTACGAATTTTTACTGCCAAATTATTTTTCTTACGATGTTTGTGCATGCACATAGTAATTATTTTTATTGTATAAATATTTGTAAAAATTAGTTACTAATTGTTGCCAATTTTTTTGTTTAATTAATATTCAGGGTTTAATATTATTGTAATGTTCACTACTTTGTTGTCCATTGATCAAAATTATTGTGTGTTAGTGACCTTTAATTAATTAACCGGAATACACCTTAAGAGGGAGCCCCCGAGGGAGCGTTTGACGCTATTAATAATAATAATATTGCTTAGGGTTGCATAAAATTATAAAAAGTGGTGTGATAAGTTTTGGATAATTTTACAAATTATACTATTTTATGTGTGAATTTCAATATTTATAAATTTGAAGTTAAATATTGTCCTTACTTATTATCACATCGGCTTTGACTTTATTCAGCCGTATGTCGGAAGTATTATCATTTATAATTATCCTTAATATTAGTTTGAACCAAACTTGTTGTCAATGTTTCCTTTTGTTCTTGCCATGTATCTTATGTAGGTGTCGTAGAAGTTTTTTGTAGTAACTAGTACTTTCAATTATTGATGTATACAAAGATCGGTCGAGATGTTCGTGAGCGGTGGCGTCGTTAGAAGTGTTAATTAGCGAGGCAGGGTAGCGGTTTTTCGCTGCATCCTTTGGCTGTATATTTTTGCTGTAACGAGTAAGCACTAAGTCATGGGGTAATGGCAGGTCAAATGGTATCTATTGTCCTTTGACGTTACACGATAATAATTGTATCATTAGAGTACATTACAGTAGCCTTTCTTGGAAATCTTAAAAAGTTACCTATATACACTTAAAGCAATGTTTGGTAAATATATTTCTCTTGAATCTATATTCCCTTATGTATCCAGCAATAAAATTCAGTAGATGTAGATAGACGCTAATGGACATTAACACTGTACGCTTCGTGTCAACCGAACCGACATGCGGCTCTATTTCTTTTATGCTCTGACTTAACCTCTTTGAACATGGTACACACATTAAGATATTAAAACAAGTTCAAAACCAATAGAGGGACATGAAAGAGTTTAAAAATAACCGACACGTCCGTCACTATCGCGAGACGCGTCAACGGCATAGCGGTCACGGCGTACAGTGTTAGTGGCGCTAGCGCGGTACGGTAGGGTTCGCAGCGCACAAGGTGAGCTCTCATGTTACCCTCCCTATTGGAGGTGGGCGTATTGCCTATATCGTGGCACCAAGCACAGCTCGATGTTTCCGGTGGAGTTGGTGACGTTACTTTTACCGCAACCACTAAGGACCGTGCTAATAGACCGTGCGTAGGGTTCGGCCAGTTTCGTTACGAGATGTGCGTTCAGGTTAGGACACAGACAGCTGATCACCTGCTTGACTTCGGGTACAGTGATCGTATAATATGTTCGCCGCACTCTTCCCCGACGGGGCCATATTGTAAACGATTGCAATTGTCATAGAAACGATTTTATTGTGTCATTAGAAATATTAGATTAACGATAATAATTGTTCGCGCATTTAGACTTGTTCAATGTTCACCCACCTTACCACCGCCATATTAGTTTGGTCTCTCCACTGTTCAAAAACCAATATAAATAAGGTTGTGAGCTCTATTCCCATTGGAATTATAAGCCACAGAGTGCTTGTGCAATAAATATCACAGTTTGGATCTAGGCTTTTAAATTATTATAGATTATATACATTGTTGAGCTGATTATAAAAATTTAATATATTATTATACCTTTTAATATTGTTAAAGAATTCTAATTGCATTCCACATAGAGTGAACGAATTTGAGATGACCATTTTCAATCTACATTATACAAGTTATTTTTTTTACAATTGTAGGATTATTAGCAGTTGCCAATGTTTTTTCCTTTAGTCAGTAAAAGTACAAATATTATAATATACAATTCTTGGTATTTACGTATTGTAGTGACTTATTTTTGAATTTGATTGTTTAACTATAAGAATAATTTTTCACATAAGCGGCCATTAGATATTCTTGAAAATTTTTCAGTAAAAAAAAACATATCATAATGAATCTGTTTCTCACATTACGATATTTGTGAAAAGCGACATCCCCACTATACCACTATACACAATGCTATTGACGCCAACGACCATCGCATTTATATTATCATGACATTTGGCTTACATTTTTCGTAATGTGAGAATATTCTTATAATACTAAAATTAAACATCTGTATTGTTTATTTTTACGGTATAATGGCTTTTTTTTCAATTAGTTATAAGTATACCATAAGTTACAATTTTAAGTTTCTTGTCATTTTTATGTTTATAGCACTTGAAATTTTTAGTAATTTGTTTGTTTGAATGGTGCATATTCCAAATGCATATTTTATTTTTGATCCAAAGATTTCTTTTTAATGCTTATAATTTAATTTTATTTATAAAAATGACATTTGTGGAGTGTGCATTGGCATTTGATATTAGGATTACATTAAATTTCCGTAGAGTTGGTGCATCCGAGCAAATGTCTACTATATTCTCATAGGAATATATTGCTCAATAATTTTATTCTGTTAAAAAGTATTTTAAACTTAGGTGTTAGTCCACAAGGAGTGTTTGTATTGAAGTGGGCTTCAATTAACACGGAATTACATATATCTAACCGACAATACCCTCCGTAAAGATTTGAAAACATTATAACGTTAAAATTGTATTATTATTTATTAGATGTAGTTGTTTGCCTTTACGGCGGCTTGCGGGCGCCGACATCGCCCGCGACACCGGCCCTGAAACCATTATTCTAACTGCTTCCTTACTTCTCATTCTTCTTTTTATTTTATATCATTTCCACATTTATTCACAGACTGCTACAAGCACATATCTTTTACATAGAGTGACTAATGAATAATGGCAGTTCCGATAATGTCTTCAGCGCACCTTGTGCGGCGGTGTCGACTGAACAAAGTAGGTTTTGCCCCACTGTCAACGAAAATATTGTTATATTACATACAGAAATTTCTGCAGCATTGTGCCTAGATCTTAGAAGTTAACGGTATTGAGGTAGGGATAATCTCAAATATTTTGGCTCTTTGAATATTCCATGATATTATTTTGTTTTTCATTAAATTGTATTTACATAATTATACATTCATACACTTAGTAATATTGTATACATGAATATACATTGCGTAGTTTGTAAACTAATTTTGATGTTAAAATAAGATGCGCAACTAGTGAAATGTCGGCTGAAATAATGGCGCGCAGGAATTGATCGACGAAAATATAAGTTTTGAGTCGAGTTTTATTGCGCGCTCACCAATCGTGGCCGCTGCTCTTTACTAGTTGGATCTTTCTTTAACATAATACGTCTCTCCGCCGATGTTACTTGAGAATTTGGTGTTGTTTAACTCGTTTCTTTTTTTATAGCGAGTGCAAATTTTCACGTGACTTGCGGTTTTTATTAATTATTAAGTTTATTATTCGTGAACTGTGGCCAGGATAACAACAGCACAGAGCAGTGTAATTCAGAGCCTGCCTAAAATATATTTTTGTCATGATTTTATTTAGGTATATACATGTTATTATTCACATATTACAGTTTTCTCAATATTAGCTTGTATTTTAATTAAGAAATAATCATATTTAACATTGCCAGGTGATCAGCAACCTGCACTTTAATATTTTTGGAAACTATTGAACTTAAATTGTACTGACTTTATAAATATATTTACTTCAATAAAGATTTTCCATGCCACTAAGCGTCGAGTTTTATTTATTTGTGCCTTCCCCTTATTTGTCATTGACATTTCTTTCCTTCATGTTCATATGTCTGATATTGTGACTGAATTATATATAAATGAAACTATATAAAAGACTTGTAAATATATATTTAAAAAACATTAAAAAATAGTGCACCAAGTGCTACAATGAGCTTTTATATCACAATTATGGTAAATGCTATAATAAAGAATTAGGAAGATTTGTAAACACATTCTCCTGCTATCCACGTAGACATGACTGTTAAGGTCTCGGGGTGTAAAATCACGAAATCGGCGTCATAGCCGAAATTTAATTTCCCTTTCCTGTCTTCAATTCCTAGCGCTTGAGCGGGGTGCAGGGATGCGGCTTCAAGGGCGTATTCCAATGAACATTCTGTAAATAATTTAAATACTTTAATATCTAACAAAACTACTTTCGTGTCATTTCCAGTATATTTAAAAATTAGGGCAATTCATTTAATTATTTATTTAATACATTAAAAGTTATGATGATTTGTTCACACCATGGAGATGTTAGAACTGTATTATTTCTCGTATAGGTTTAAAACGTAATTATATAAACAAACCTGTTGCTTCCTTGAATGTTTTTACACATTGATCTAGTGCTGTTGTGCTTCCACATAACGTCTTTGTTCCCTCAACGTAAGCCCAGCCATTCTCAACACTGACACTTTGAGGTCCAATGCGATACTTTCCATTTGGAAGTCCTTGCGCAGCTACTGCATCACTGACTAGTATTAATCCTATAAAATTAATATAAGATGTCCTTTTACAAAAATAGTAAAGAAATAAAAAAGTAAATACATAGTATCAGCAACACTTTCCATTTTGATGTGCATTAAAGTAAACGAATTACCTTCAGGATTTGTTCTACATGCTATTCTTAGAGCTGCTGGGTGGGTGTGTATCCCATCTGATATGATTCCATAGTATACCTGTTTCTCAGTGGTAGATGCTAAAAGACCTACAAGACCAGGATCGCGATGATGAAACTGTAAATTAGTAGAATTATTGTATCTATTTAGTAATATAATTAGATTTATAATGTTTTTATACTTACTGGCAGCATAGCATTAAATAAATGAGTTATTAAATTAGCTCCATGTTTTACACCTTCCTCACTTTGAGCCAGACTAGCTTCTGTATGTCCTAAGGCAACTTTTATTCCAGAGTCTGTTAAACTTTTTATCGCTTTTAATGCTCCAGGAAGTTCAGGAGCCATAGTGACAATAACAACATTGTCAAGCGAGCCATATATAGAATCAACACCCTTAAAAGAATAAAATCTCAATTTACATTTCAAATTTTCATGTCATTTCCTAAAGAAATATAATTATTCTATAAGTTGTAAAAGATTCTTAGCATTATTGAAATAGATTTAGGTAAAAAAAAGAAAAAATAGAAGGTATGTGTTATTTATATAAATATTTATAAATTTGGATTCATATTATTATAGCAATTTAAAAACAATTATTATTAGATAAAAGTTCAATTACCTCTGTTTGATTTACATTAAATTAGGCCAATGATAAGTGCTATCTTGTTATGTATACAGATGATTTATTTGTTTATAACATATTTGACAAACACATACAGCTGCAGAGATTGAGGTAAAGCATCCATCTCTTCGACTTGCAATATTTTAAGAGCAAAATATAAATCAAATATGTACTACAAAGTATGTTATTTATACTTACATTTTCAGGGGTCCTAATAAGTTCTGGAGAATGAGCACCTTTTTTTGCTAAACTTATAAATGGACCTTCAAGATGAACACCAAGAATAGTGGCACCATCCTTACTTCCTTGAGTTTTTTTAATTTTTGGAAGAATTTTAGAATATTTTTCCTTCTCTGATGTAACCATAGTGGGACAAAATGATGTTACTCCATGACTTAATAACTCTTTTGCAACTTTAGACACACCCTTTTCAACATCTTCTGCATCATAGGAAAAATCTACTCCCCATCCACCTGTTGGTATACCAGCAATAAAAAAATAATTTAAATATTGATATAAGAAGTTACATTTGAGGATTATTTTATGCTAAAACAAGCACTATCCCACATTCTACTATTATGTATTTTACTTATAATTCGTCAATTAAATACAGACAGATGGGGTAACTTGCTTTTATAAAAGATAATGTAACCTACCGTTTATTTGAATGTCAATGAATCCCGGAGCAATCAAAAGGTTATTACAATCAATACATTCATCAGGTTCTATTTTTTCCACATAAAAGACTTCTTCAGGACTTATAATTTTGCCTTCCCGAATTAAAATGTCTTCCTTTATAATTTGGCCGTCACGAAGAATGTAGCAGTTGTAAAGTCTTGTAAGTCCAGATTTAGCCTTCATTTTGAAAGCTTTTAGTACATGTAAAGATGTAAACGTGTACCTTCACCGGTATCTCCTTAGCTATTAAATATTATAACCCGATCGAGTTAATAATTATTTACGCGGTATAACTCTCAACATACACGTATCGTTATCAATATTTTTATTTATTTAAAGAACAGAAAAGTTATTATCATCAGTAAACAATGAAACTCATTGACAACTGACAAGACACAAGAATGACAAGATAATAAAGATATTTAATTGATGTTTAACTTTGACGTTTCAACTGCTGACTGGGAATTGTCATTTGTGAATTGTGATGAATGACCTAGTCACAACTAGGTACTGACTTGGCAAATCAAACTCAGATCTCATGGATGACAGTAATTCTTCAGAATAATAATAATTATCCATATATATAAAAGAAATTCGTGTTAGTTACTTCACTTATAACTCAAGAACGGCTAAACCGATTTAGCTGAAAATTGGCAGGGAGGAAGTTTAGAGCCAGGAGACGGACATAGGATACTTTTCATCCAGTTTCCAGGGGAATACTTTTTTATGAAGGTAAACGCGGACGGAGTCGCGGGAAACAGCGACTTACTTACTTATATATTACTTTATAAATATAGCTCATTAAATTGTTGAGTGAGAAGATTT
Source organism: Eurema hecabe (assembly GCA_026213755.1). Classification (NCBI taxonomy): domain Eukaryota; kingdom Metazoa; phylum Arthropoda; class Insecta; order Lepidoptera; family Pieridae; genus Terias; species Terias hecabe. The sequence continues at coordinate 4,318,030 of JADANM010005989.1, read as the reverse complement.
CAGTGCGATCTCTGCTGATTTGGGAATTCTTAAATCAGCAGGGATCATCAAGATACAGAGATCTTTTTGAATATGTCCAAGTCCAGGCAAATTGGATTTACAAGGTAAAATCATCTTCATCTATTTTGTCATACACAGTTACACAAATAAACCTACATGAAGTATGACGTATATTTGGTGCAATCAGCAATGTGTAAGGCATTCAGCCGCAAATTTATGCAAAAGTAAGTGTTATGTCTAGCTGTGGTTCCTGGCTCCGTTCACTCCCCTGCCCCTCCTCCACATCCATGCTTCTTACCCTCCTTTATCTTCAGTATGTCATGATCATACATCATAATGTACGAAGGTTCGGATGTTCCTTATAATGAAATCTGTTCATATGAAAGCCTGTTGTTTCTGAAGTTATAACGTAAAAACGAAAATACTTATTATCAACTTATACAACAACACGTTGTGTTCCTTACCTCTTTTGAAATCGCCTAAACGAGGAATCGAATCGAAATTAAAACATTATACCTATGTACGTACTTACCTAGTTTTTTTAAAAAAAAACATCAAATTTTCAAGTTTTCGTAAAAATAAGGGTCGTTTAATCAGCAATATCGTACAATTTAACACTCAATAGGAAATAGAGCCTATAGCTGTAACTTTTAAGTGGAGACATGGGAACCGAGTTAAACTTTCTTGTGGGGTCGAAATCACAAATTTTTGCCACTGTTATAATGGGATATTATATGAGAGGTCTTGATCGTACGGATGGAACACTCGGAATGCCAAACCGACTTGCATTTGTATGATTCTTTATTTAATCTACAAAATGCAAAAAAACCAAGAATTAAGGAACCTAATGTAAAATAAATTTAAAGACTGTCTTTATTTCCATTTCAACAAAATCCAATACCTTTTAAATTTTTTTCCCAATTATTTTTAATATTTTATAATGAGAAATCAAAACTTTTATTATATAAACACGATAGATTAAAACTGCACCAACCAACCATATACCAACCCGTTTATAATAACAATATGTAGAAACAATATTGTACATACTTTCTTAGTTATGTGGACTTGTACGTAACACATGAGATCTATTGGGATAGTGTCGGCTAAATAGAGCTCTAAGACAGATGAAGGCTTTCAGTGTTGCGACTGCGCGTTTGGGAGAGCGGAGTATGAAGCTTGATACTGGGCTGTATCAGTCAACGGCTCGCCTCTGAGCAAGTCACGCTAATCCGAGCGTCAGGAATCCATACGATTCTTTCGTATCCTAAGTGATTGACATCGCGTCTACAATATATTTCCGTACGAGTGCTAAGTGATGCATAAGGACTAAGGAGTGAATTCAGTTCCAAGTTTTGTATTTATGTTCACGTAATGATCAGCCTCTCATTTGTTGAAGTTTTGTGCCATTGGGATTCAAAGTTTCGGTACGTGACGTTTCTTGTAAACTTTTTGCGTGCAGCCTTTGTTGTTTCACTTGGATTATTTTAATTGCTTTTATATATGATGTATTAAGCTGCTTATATTAAGTTATTCACTCCTCAACCCTTTAAACTATTGTAGGGCGTTGAATGTAGCAATGCCATAAATGTATATTAAAAAACGAATATCTGCTAAATTTTTGTAGTAGGAATATCTACAAAACCAGACAAAATTTTATTATGCATCTGTATTACCAGTTCAATCATTGTTTGAGATACAGTATAAATACTGGATTATTAATTGTTATTCATACAGTCTGATGTGTATTCGTAACTATGAACATAGCTACTTCACAAACATAACATGTATACGTTTAAACTCAATCTAATATTATCTATTAATGTGAAAGTTTGTGAGGGTGTTTGGATGGATGATTGTGAGTCATTTAATCATTATACTGGATTTCGCCTTTCTATTATATGATTCGATTAAATGCTTAAATAGACTTATGATATAAAAGTCACAAATAAATATGTAAATTCCCCCCTCGTTATACCCGCGTAGTCTTGGTTGCCGCATCAATAGCGGGATAACAATATTCAATCTTAATGCCAAACATAATCTAAAACCAAGCAGTAGTTTTTGCGTGAAAGAGTAACAAACATACTTTCATATATCCTTACAAATTATCGCGTTTATTATTTTAGTATGATTTACGGACGTCTATTTTTATAACAAGGATTCCTATTCAATTTCCCTTTTAGAGTCGGTACATATTTTTCTCTCTATAATAAACTCACATTGGGGTTTAGATTACAAAGGGACAAAATATTTTAATCCAGAGTCTCAATTGCTTTTTAAATCCTCTTCGTATCTACGGCAGAATCACAGTCATATTTACACACTCCTACTAAAACTTTTTAAACCCTTACATTCAAATATAATCACAAAAATCTATGAGATTGCTCAGTCATATATTATTTTAATAAATATTTATTATCTATTACCTTTCATTAGGAATGCTGTCAATTGGCGCACAGACTATCCGTGGTTTTAAAAAGTGTTTAGACTTTAGTTCTGTTAATTTTATATCTTGAAAATGTTTAAACGCTTAATAAGTTTAATAAATTTGACTTGACTAGACAGGATAAGCAAACACACAACGAAAATGGATTTTTTTTATAATCTACTACTGTTCCTTCAAACCGAGATAAATAACTATTAATTATCCTAAATAATATTTATTACCTATCATATCTATTTACTGTAGAATTTAAACTTATCATCTCATGTATTTTTTCTACACCAGCACAAATATATTTGGGGAAATTTTGTTACAAAATAAGAATAAAAGTTTGCTCTAACTTCACATGTAATTGTTGTCGCAGCTACCAACTCTTAAAAAATTGTGGGCAAAAGCAGTTTATGACAGTGACTTATTCGCTGTGTCCGCCCTTTCGTTGCCTCCTGCGATTGTCGCCCCTCATTCATCCTTTAAAAATGTTGCTCAAATTTATATTTCGGGTCTCGGGACAGTGCATCACGACTTTTAGTAATTAAACATGGCTCGAGATCTTCATCATTCCATAAAGATCGTCCTTTTGAAGCATTATATTTCTACAGCCAGTAGGATAACAGGGCTTAAGAGCAATTTAAATAAGAAATTCGCCAAGTATTTAAAAGTTATATTGTGATATTTGAATGCAAAATAAAAAGGAAAATATAAAACCTTTGTGTTCCAACAAGGTAGAATCTTTTTAGGTGAAACATTATTACGCTTTTGTGTTCCAGCTTCGGCAATGAATTAACATAATTAGGTATTAGCTCGAAAAACATTGTTCTTGTTCAGGAGAAAATGGTGATATTTTAATTTTATAACTTACTAAAAAAGAAAAGTGTTAAATCAATAAATTTAAATATTTGAATGCAAAGATGATTTATATAATATGTGCACATATTTGTTATCACTTTCTACAAGTGTTTTGTGATTAACTTAATGATGTCAGAAAAACAGGCTTTGCGATTATTATTTAGAAAAACCTCAATTGAATGTAAGCAGTATAAATTATATCCGACTTGTATGATCACATCATGAAAATTATATGTTAACCAATCATGTGATTTATATACACCGTGAGCTTCATAAAGCTGTAGTTATTATTATTTTATGGGGTGACGTAACTTTTTATCGCTTCGCATTTTCATAAAACGCCCGTAGCAATCATTTATCAGGTGTTGTGCCGGCGGGAGAAAACATTTCGCAAAACATTTATTTGTTTCTCTCGCAGAGATTTACATGTTGGCGACATACATTAATCGCGTACTTAGTCCCGACTATAGAACACAAGCACGGAAAATTCTCGTTCTCGTTTGCTACAGAATATCACCATTTCGTGCGGTTCTCATTAACTAGTATAGAAAAATTCTTTCATATACGATTTTGTCAACTTTTCATCAGAAGAAATGTCGATTGCAGATTCAAATTTTTATATTTCTATGTGGTAAATAGTAAACATATATTAATAGTATGGGAGACGGACACGGCTTAATTAAATTAGCGATATCTACTTTAAAAAGTAACTTATTTTTTATTTTATCTATCGTTTTATAATTCGCAGATCGTATCTTTTTATAATAATCGACGATGTTATCTTATAACTTTGTCTACGAAAAAGGTTCGATTTTAAATGGGTTGGGCTTAAAATTATTTCAATTAGATCGCACCGAAATTTAATTGTTATAGTTATCGCTATATGTTGTATTATACATTATACAACTTGTATATATAATAAGCAGTCTTACAGTTCAATTGAATAGTTCCAACGTAATATGAAATAAAAACTTATAAGCTGTCGGACTAGTCCGCCTTTCAACGAGAATACGTGCAGGGCTTTTATTTTGTACTTACTTAGATACCGTAACAAGAGCAGTAAGCTTGGACTCACGGGCTGTACTGAATGTTAATCTTTTAAAAGAGGTTTGTCCGCCGCCATTATGGATTCACGCCGAGCAAAGTCCTTCAATATTTTTTACTCTTGTTCTTACTTATAATATTTCGATTACATCGCTGAAATAAGGACGGATTAGACTTCAATATCGTATAATAGTAATGTCGTAGTGATTAGAAGATAAATAGTTTGCGTTTTGTTTTGATTATAACTCAACTATGATAAAAATTATAGCTATGCGAAAAGGTGATATTAAGTATCTACATAATAAAAATGAGTTTCAAGTTCTCGCTCAAGTTGCAATTATAATTTAAAAAATTTTTGGTTTAATCATTAAATCCATGCTAACTTTTCAAAATTGTATGAGTCCTTAGAACGTCAAAAAAGTTTATAAAATAACATGCAAAAACAATAACATAAATTCCTTTCAACGGCAGAAAATAATTACCATTACCATTTGTACTTATTCATTTGAAATGTTGTGTACGATTTCTCTAGAAGCCACGTTAAGCCTTATGATAGTCAAAGTTGAATCGTTTAGAAGCTCTTTAATTTCTTGCGGTGATTCTATTTCAAACTCCTTATACTGTATTGGGTGTAGTTAAATGATAGATTATTGTTTTGAGATTAGTTTTCTATAGTTTCTTAGAGTCGAATTTATTTTTTTAAAGATGATTTAGTATACAAGATAGATCCGTTCAATGTACCTACGTCAATTTTATCTCCGAGTTGTAATAATGCTTAGCCAGTTGCGCTTAGTGAATCATAGCGGTCGCACGTCATTGTTGACGCGTACTTCGGTGTGAATAAAATTTGCGACTACCCTCTTTCTTTCGCGTGTGTAATGGTGTTTATATTAAAATGGAATTGGATAATAAAGTAAGTGATAGTGAGTTTAATAGCTGTGAATTAGAATGGGACAATGTGGGCATAGAAATTACGGACCGTGAGATGAGGGCCGACAAAAGATTAAGGAACTCCGACAGTGATGAAAGTAATAACAATGGTTTTACAACTGTTCAAAAGAAAGCGAAGCGTGTTTTCAACAGCTCCACTTCGTTAAATGATAATAATACTGAAAATACGGAGAATCTTCATGAAGTATGTCTAACATCCAAGTCTGTCCTACCAAAGCAAATGGCTCTCGCTAAGTTGCTTCAAGCTGAAAAAATAACAAACGTAATGCGTATAAGGTATAAAAACGCAAGTAAAGTTATTGTGAGTTTTGACTGCAGAGAAAAGGCTGAGCAGTTGCTGCAATGTCAAAAGCTAGATGAAATGAATGTATGGCGTTATTTAACTCTTGAAAATAACGTATCCTATGGTATTGTTAAAAATGTTGAAATAGAAATAGAGGAAAAGGAAATGTTAGAGTTCTTTCGTTCAGATTACGAAATAATATCAGCAAAACGCCTTAAGAGATTAGATAATAACGGACAATGGGTAGACAGTGAATCAGTGCGGCTATGCTTTAAAAGTAGTATTTTGGCGCAGTATGTTTATGGCTTTGATTGTAGATTCAAAGTGGAACCGTATACATTTCCAGTTTCACAATGTTCAAAATGTTGGAGGTTCGGACATCTGATGAAAGCCTGTGTAGCTAAAAAAGTCTGCCCTAAGTGTGGCGGAGAACATGATAATTGTGAAGCAGTTATATTTAAATGTATAAATTGCAAAGGCAACCATATGTCTTTTGACAAAACATGTGCAGTTTTTATAAAGGAAAAAAAAATAAGAGTTATCATGAGCGAAGAAAACTGTACTTATAGAAAAGCTTTGTTGATATATAGAGATAAACATAAAGTAAATAAAGTCAGAGAGTTAAAAAATATCAGTCTTGAAAAGTCTTTTACAAAATCACAGACAAATGATTTACTTAGAAAGTCAACCCGGCATAATAATATTATTAATGATGTACCAACACATGATGAAGAGTATTTTAACGCGGTGGAAGAAGAAAGCGAAGCAGAGGCAGTTCCTGTTAAAAAAATAAAAAAAAGTAAGGTTAACAAGATAATAGATTTTCCAACGTCTAGCTCATGGAATGAGGCGAACGATGAAGAGGTAATAGATGAAAGTGAAAACGTAGGTAAAGATAAATATAACAAACATGATAGGAAAAAGTTATGGGAAAAAATTAAGGAAGTTCTATTTAGTAAACATAGCATTAGTAAGAAAGTTAAAAGTGTTATCGAGCTATTGGCCAAAGAATTATATAATTTAATATTTAGTTTTATTAATAACTTAGATTTAATGCAGTATTTTGTAACTCTATTTCAAAATGGATAGTAAAACATATAGTATTATTGATGTGAATATTCTACAGTGGAATGCACAGAGCTTAAGACCTAAACATCATGATTTTGAACTTATGTTAAGTTATATCCGGCATCAAGCCAGGCAAAATTTTTATTTAGATTTTTAATTGATGTACATAAATAATTTGTAATTATTGTAATTTTTTTGATGATGGGGCTGACATGGCCTCAGAGCTAAAAGCCCTAAAAAAAATAAAGATAAAAAAAAAAAATAAAGCTTAGCAGATTTACAAACTAATCACTTAGGTACGGCCGTTTCATATTTGTCAATCTTTGGAGATTTCAGAATATTTATCGAATATATTTTCGATTTTGTAAGCGTTCATCGTATTTTTCGATGGAAAGGTAAAGTTAGGGAAAGGTTTCCATAAAGAATAAAATTAGAAAATGTTTTAAAAGCTTTTCGGGTGCCGACAATAATAGGAAGGTCGTCATGCGGCGCGCATCTCTGTCAGACACAATCAGAAAAGGGAGTATGTTTCTGTATATGTGAAGCATTTAAAAATAATGTGTCGTAAATAAATGAGTTTTGAATTTTAAACAGCGAAAGAATTTAAAGATTTATTATTAATACACTTTTAACAAATTTATAAATTCACTTTAAAAGTATTCTCGTAGCTTAAGTTGCCTGAATTTGAAGTCTTAAAAATATAAATTCTGAGCAACTAGTCTCGCATCCCTTTTCGTTCTTCGCGGTCGTAGCATTTCCTCTCGGGAAATTTGAGCTTTTCCGCCTTTAAACGATTCATACCTCTTTTAAACACCAAGAAAACTTAACTTAACAGTAACAGTATTCAAGTAATTGTTTTTATTTTTTAAATGTCAAGTTGAGTTCAGAAGTTCGAGTAACAGTGAATAAATTATAATAATTCTTAATCATATGATTTCTAAGACTTCAGAGTCAAGCGAGAAAACTTTTTTAATTTCATTAATTATTCCTTATTATAAACTTTGAAGACTTTGTAGGTAATTAACAATTAGGGGGATTTTAATTTTGATATTGTAATAGTAAAATAGATATGAATTAAGAGGTTGTCTCGATAGTGATTTTTATGTATTGAAAAGGAAAAGAGATCAGATAAAAAATATCCGTTGATGTATAAACATGGTGTTTGTATGAATGATCATAATCAGCAACAGTTTTTAAATACCAAATATATTGTGGAAAGCAAGTATTTATTAGCTATTTCATATTTTAATATTTCTCATTGAGTTTAAAATACATCGCTTCACTGTAATCTATTGATTGATGATATTAGTTCAGGAGTCGCTGAACTTCAAGTCTAATTATGAGTATTTAAAGTACAAATAATAAAAACTTATATATCTTAATAATATTATTAACTAGTTGCTTCCACACGACTGACTTCGCGCTTACTACCCTATCTTAAACCTTACATCTACCCCTTTTCCTTTGCTAAAGAACCATCCTCGTACTTTTAGAAATGGTCTAAAAAATAATCATTATAAAAATTGGTTCATATATTTAGGAATTATACACGTCGCAACACATTTAGCGATTCATTTCAAATTAAAGGTAGTGTCCTGTAGTATCAAAAAACATAATATTTAGTATGATCTGGCTTTTCAGACAGATATTTGAAAGACAGGCAAAATACAACATAGACGTTCAAAACCCATGTGCCATGTCTCACCTGTTCATTGTATAACGTATATCAGTATATCACATCTTGACTGAAATATAAATGCATGTTTAACTAGCTTTTCTAAATTATATCGTAAACTAATTCCACGGATGGGCTGTGACTATAATCATAAATTTCGAACTGGGCGAACCACTTCGACCCAACTTTGTTAAGTTCACTAATCTCTTGTTGTGCTAAAGTATGCCAGCTTGTTCTATTGCTGTGTGAAATATATGTTCTTAACAATATATTACACGTGTACGTCGAATATGTTATAAATATATTTTAATAGAAATATACATATTTATATTATCGAAATAGACTTTATGTCATTATTAAATACTTCATCGCCCACATATTAACCTTTTAAAACGGTTTATATTTATAAATCGTATATTTATATTTGTATCAATTTATTTAATAACGATGAAATTAATTTAAAATATAAGTGTAGCAAAGTGAAGTAATCAAATATTTAATAATCGAACGCTTTTAATTACGTTCGCACATATTTGTAAAATCATACAGGATATTTTTACAATATTGCGGATTCAACTGTGTGGATTTCTTCAATCATTTTATTTAGCGTAATTTCAAATATCTAAACATACATAGGGACATAGAGCGGAAAGCGACTTTGTATTATACAATGTTGCGCTTTAAATTACATGGTATAAAAGTCTTAAACAACTACAACTGTATAACTTCATTCTAGTGTAACAGCGGAAATATAGTAGGTGTATATATCAATTTCATACACGTAATTGAGAGTCATTTATTTACGTCTTCGTCACAGAGAGTGGAGTAGTTACAGCGTTTATCATTGGGTATATCTAGTAAGTTGTCATTGTAAGTACGAGGTACTTATGTTTAAGGTTGAGGACATATTTCACTTTTTTTTTATAAAATCTGTTGACATATAAATGCGTGTGCTTTTGAATGTAGGTAATATTCGAGGTAATAGACGCTTGATCAATTTTATATAGGTTTATCGAGTGAGTTCTCAAAGTACGTTGACGTTTTTGTGGGAATACTGTAGAGTATTATTTAATCGGTTATAGCGAGACAAGTATTTGGTTGCACGATTTATTGACAGAAATCGTAGAGCTTAATTCTGTTCATAATTAATTATTATAGTTTATGATAAAAATCTAACATTTGGTAATGAATAGAGTCACGCACAAGAAACTGTAATCGCTCGGTCGATGATTGATTGCTCAGTTAGCGGAAACCTATTAAAGTTGTCCACTTCGCTGAATGTTATAAAATATATCAAGATTAATTGGACATACGACAAAGAAGAATCGCTAGTAACGACATACAATAAAAAATGTATTTTTATATATGACGAAAGCTATTTTTCTTCATCACTAAGTAACCAATTTTAAAAATCTTCTTTACCTTAAATATTTTGTTTTTATGGTTATGTGTGTATGTCATATCTGTACTTTATTATCTGGATATCTAAACACTTGGTTTGGTAATGAAGAATTTGCTTAACTTTTTATTTAAATAAATTTATCCTTTTTGTATTGAACACAAGTCGTATAAATAATATAGTTGATATACAAACAATACCTATAGCCAGTTCTCGTTGGAGTGGGACTATCGTCTACGGACTGACAATGACATTGCAGCAGCACCTAACGACCCGAGTTCAAATTTCGATCCAAGTTTCGGGATGAGATTTCTGTGCGAAGATTCTACGGGTCGAATTATAAAACGCCTTTACGCTTCCATTTCAATTGTTCATGTTTATGCGAGGATGTGATCGATATAGGTTGTCTGGCAAAAATTATTAGTGAGAAATTAGGCCTAGTAGGCTTTGTTAAGGTGAATAATGATTTAAACATAAATGATTAAACTACAGAATGCATAAAAAACTTAAATTCTTTACAGTACTTTATTAATAATTAATATAATATGAAAGGCGTTAAAATCTATTCGACACTAAAGCAATTAAAATCGAGACGAGATTTAGGTGTATGTACATATTATAGATACATGTATCACGGGAGGCTCAATTATCAATTAAATTAATATCTTCGCGCCACCTCAGGAAATATGTTTACACATTTCGCTGCTAAAATATAAAGTGGCGAATAATTACTATAACTACTTAAGTGTATTTTCATAGCTACGAAGTAATTTCATCGCCGAGAATGTTTATAAATATTCAGATAGCTAGGTATGATTAAAGCCTTCGTCATCCCGTTTTCGTTAACGAATTAAACAGGGTTTGCGCTATGCATACTAGATAAGAAATTATTACTTTAATGTTCTGCAGAAATATAACATTACATTTAATAAGATCTTTGTATGGTGTTATTAGACCACTCTTATATAATCAACCGAGGCTAAAACTCGGCTTACCTCGTTGGATTAGTTCGCTCTATGATAACACAACCGGTACTGAGTGGTTGTCGGCGAGGTATATTTATTTATAAACATTTTGCTATGTATTTTAGGCATTATTTAGTTTAAAAGCACATAGAGGCGGGCGGGTGTAATAGCGCACGGGGGACGAATGAGATGAGGGAATCTCCACACAGCGTAAACGTACTCTTGCAATTTTAAGTTTTTGGCATCCGAGTCTGGCATTATTCAAAGCGGTGTTTTGTATTTCAAGCCACTGCGACGTCTGCAGCCCATTATTTATATGTAGGCTTTCATTATAGCCCTTTTAATAATGTCGGGGCTTTAGTCCGCCTAGATGTTGAACATAAGCAACAGTTTTATTGTTTTATTGTTGCACGTAAAGTGTGTGTGCGTGTTTCGTGAAGATGTTAAAACATTGTATTTTGCCTAAGATTTAATATTGAAATATTGTAAACCTTAAAAACGTTTATATTTACTTATGATATACGGTCCCAACTATTACAAAACTCAGTCTTAAAACTAAGATAAATGTTTTACGGATGAATACAGGTAAATACAAATGGCGTGCATGTTATATGAGAGACTTTCCAATTTCCTTTCAAATTACCGAGTATAATTGAAACTGACTAGATTGTAATGTCCTTTTTCCCTTGAGCAGTAGACTGTTAAATCGAAACCGGTTCAGCTAATATTAGAATGAAAAAAATTGAATTTTCCAATGTTAGGTACATAGTGAGATCGTATTATTCTTTATTTTCTTTTGTGAAACTTTGGGAAATGAAGGTTTTGTGTCGTAACTGGAATCACTTGTTAGTCTTATTTGTAACTTCGGATATTACAATAATATTCATAATATTAAGAATATAAGCTTAGAGGGGTATTAATTACATTCTTATATTTTAAAGAGTTGTTTGAAGTAAAATTAAAAGTCCTTTTATCGTGTATGATATACTCTATCACAATGACATTGATATGGATAGCACAAGAACAATAAAAGGTTGAATGGAATGATCATATAGGGTAGATCTGCCATCGTATTATTATAGTACGGACTATGGTTACAATTGTGTGGACATAACAATAATGCTTTGATCGTGTTTGTGTGCAGACCATCGTGGGACGGATAATGGGGTGTAGGTGAGGGCGCACGGCGGGCGCCGCGCCCGGCCCGCGCCCGCCCATGGCGCCCACGTTATCCATCAGGTAAATACGATCATCATTATTACTATGTTATATTTTTAATGTAATGTAAATATCAAAGAAAGTTCGCTTGTTAGAATTGGGACCCATGTGTTTTAACCAAACTGGCTAATTGCCGATCATAGCCAGGTTCAAATTCTCAGTACAAATCTCTTTTATTATGTTGTCGATATTGATATCCAAGATTATTTGATAACTTAATTGTTTACATAAATATGTAAAGATTTATATAATCAATCGTCGTCGCCATACTAATATTTGTATGTTTTAAACTAAGTAGTACACAAAACGTCAACTAAAAATATGTTTGCAAGTATCCCTTGTTTCATATTTAATTTTATAACATTAAAAATAAACATTTCCCAAAAATGGCAATGCACATTCTTTGAAAAATATGCATGCCAAATTACCTGTCAAAAATAATAAGATATTTTTGTTAACTTAATATTCCCAGTTCTGTATAACAATTAACGACTGGCAACCCTCTTGGCCACACTGTACGCAAAGCGGTGTAAACTAACTTGCAACCCTGAGCGAGTGACAAGGCATTGTACAAAATACACGGCCAAAATATGTTACACAGCTAACATGAATTTTCATTTAATTCAGATAACATTACATAATTGAGTTGTAGTGTTTGTAATATTATCAACGTATATAAGATAGACATTAATTATCTATTAATTAAGCACATGAAATACACACAAATGTATTATAACAATAAACAGAAATAGTATGCTGTTTTAGCAAAAGCGCCTGGCTCAGCTTAAATATCACAGCTTAAGCTTCGACGCTGATATTCTCCTTATATAAATGTAATGGTAAAATGTTACCATGTACATACATGCTATAATCATTTATCGGGGATGTTTTTGCATTTTACGGCGATCGTTCGCATATGTTAAGCGAGCGGTAACACAATCTTAAAGAAGAAAAAGTTGTAGTATAAAGTTTTATTAAGTCGTTACAATATTTAATACTATGTATTCTTATTTATAACTTGCATAATTCCTTCAATTAGTTAATTATGTATTTTTTCTTTACGAAGATATTTTATATAAGAATCCTATATGTGTAATAATTTTAATGACTCTGTGTTAGATGGGCGGTGGTCTGGACGGCAATGGTGGCGTGGGCCTCGCTAGTTCCGGTCAACAATCAAGTGCTGGCGCCAACACTCGTCCCGTCCTGTCCGTCGCAATGTATCTGCCTTTCACAGTCACAGGTTTATTACTTTGTATATTTATAAGTATTTTAAATATTTAAGAGTACATACATAGGGCTTACCGCATTTTAACTATTATTCTGAATTTCTTAAAATTGAACTAAGACATCGCTGTCTGTCAGTCAGTGTTTTTTGGTTATTGTTCAATATGGATAACAGCAACGTGTAACCCCTTGAAATATTAAAAAAAAATGATGTAAAGATACTAGTGCTATACATAATAATATGCAACCCTTCGTGCCCGAGTTCGACTTGCACTGGGCCGGTTTTTATTTTTATATTCATCGCTGCTTTAACTAGTGATTTAGCCGCGTAAAACTAAACTTTATAAATGTATACTAACATCAAGAAGGTTTGGATATGGTAACATGTAAGACTTCCCAATACAAATAAATAATATACGATGCTGCTACGAATTCTCGCTAACTTAAACGTCAGCTTTTACAAAATTATATTTTAAAATCACGTAATGCATAGTCACAATCATAACGGTCACAAGAAATTATTTCTGAACTTATTTCAATTGCAGCGTTATTTCAAAAGTGTCCGAAGATAAAACTTTCAACATTCATTGGGATAATTGAGGTAATAAAAAGATTTTCAGGAAATAAACGAAATAAGTATCAAGTTCCTCAACAGTATCTAGAAATCCTTAAATTATTTTGAAGTTATTTTTTCACTACACCACTTAAGCTTATATGTATAAAAGCTTGTGGCACTAACAAACGGTGTAGCTTTTAGTGGTAAAAAACAATTGCATTTTCTTAAAAAAGCCCAAAATAATCTTCAAAAACAGTCGCAATGTCAAATCTACACACATAATACACAAAATACAGCTGAAATAATATTAATTAACAAAGGTAACTGGATACAAATAGTAATTTTAATTATCAACTTATATGGTGAAAACTAAATAATTGTGCTCACCTAGACATTACGCAAATTTACTACAAAAAGTCTAAATATCGGTGTAAACTTACCATTATAATTGATCCACTTCGAGATTACAAACAATTTTAAAAGCATTTTTCCAATGATGCTTAATAATGTGTGCAAAAATGTCGAAAGAAGATTATCGGCCGGGCGCTCCGTGAGTCACTTTATTACACGGGATATTCTATAGAATCATTAGCGCCCCAGGGAATATTATTCTTTATGAACATAATCTTTTTTGTAAAATTATAACACCTGGTGTCCTGTAATAAAAATAAAAGCGTCCCTTTGAGCTTTTTGCGAGGTTTGATCGACAATATTGGAAAACACTTAAATTTTCTTTTAAAATCCGCTTTATAATAATAAAAAAAGAGTGTACATTTGCATACTTTCTCAACAAATTTTATAACACTTATTATTAGGTACCATTAAAGTTTTAAGCAAATGTTTATATATTTCATCTCTCACGCACTGAAAACAATAATATCTTTGTATTTATAATTCGAATTATTAGCACGAGGATGTTGTACCCTACCTTACTTATAATTTACGTAAATTATGTATAATATGGCTAATTTCAAAAGGGTTATATGTTGTATGTCACTCCAAAGACCGTGAAGGACGTTTATGCTTTGTTGGTATAATATACATAGGTTGCTACCCCTTTGCAGTCTTAACAACTTTATGAATTTCAGAATATAAACCGTACTATGTTTTATGATTATCCTAACGTCATATTACTTTATAATGCCCGTACACTTGTGAACCGGATATACATAGAAAAAAACGAGCTTCTCAAATTTATGATTTGAAATTTGTTCCATATTTTTTTATTTCATATTGATTGCGAAGTGATGAATAAAACTATTTATTTGTTTATGCTCTCGAAAAAATGAAATATGATTGAAGCAAAAATTTTAGGTTCTGCAATCGTACTTTTTCAACAATATATTAAAAGCAATTGAACCTGCATTCATAGTTCGAGCTATATCAAAATTTGACTGGGTCCGACGGGAATAAAAATAATGTTAGTCCTATTGGCTGAACAAAGGTACGCTAAAAGTTACTTTTTGTTTAATATGATGAGTGGCAAGAAATCATATTAATATATTAGTACTCAACTAATGGTCCCAAAATATATGTGTTAAATTTATACTCAACGTAATAATTATATGGAACCTTATGAGCTTATTTCAATAAAACTTTTAAATAAAGCGCTACACGTAATTCAGATGCTATTAAATAAACTACACTACAATTTTGTTGAAACGATAGCTATTAAAATAATTATTCTCGATACATACTCGATAGGTATTGAATAATGCAAATCAAAATTATTATTTCATTTAAAATGAGTATTTTCATTGAATCCCAACTGAATGAACGAAATCGATTTCGATTTTGGTGTGGGGTTATTTGTAAAGATTAAGTTGGAACAATTCAATCACAATATGGCTATAAGGGTGTGCGCGCCGAAAGAGGATTAATTTTATTGACAATGGAAACAATGACAATATGACGTGCATCATTACCATTCGGTCGTTGCGTTTCCATTGTACTACATAATGTGCTAATGCTGTTCTATCATTTTAAAAATATATGTTATAGATATTTATTGGAAAAATTAGGTGGACTATTTTAAAAAGCAACAAACAGAAAGATATTTCAGACATAGTTAAACATGTTCTTGTTCTCGCAGGTGGTGTGCAACAGCGCCAGTCTGCGAGGGGTGCCGTCGGCTTTGAGTCCGAATGTAATGCAGCTGTCTCTGTCGAGGGCTGATCTTCGCGTGCTGCGCTCCGATGCATTCGCGCATCTCCGCCAACTCCGCCGCCTGTCTCTCGACGCCTGTAACCTGACGCGTATACGGCCTTTCGCCTTCCGAGGTCTGCCACGCTTGGATGAACTCTACATACAACACACGCCGCTCGCTACGGTCGATGCCTTCGCATTCGCAGCTCTACAGAATATATCATCGATCGTCCTCACACATAACCGAATTGCTCAAATCGAGGGCTATGCATTCGCTGGAACCAATTTTATAAAGCTTATCTCTCTAAGAAATAACCCTATTAAACGTATTCTGGCGCACGCTTTTTCAGGTCTAAATGACGTCTCTCAGATAGAATTGCCGTCGGGTATAAAGCACATCGAAGCGAAGGCTTTCTTCGGTCTAGAGAGCGTCGGAGTGCTAGAACTAGCTTATATGGATTTACCGGCATTGATAGCGGATACATTCTTCGGATTAACCCGCGTCGGTCGGCTCGCTTTACGCGAATCTGATTTAGGAGTGATCCGTGTAGGCGCCTTTGAGGGCTTGAGACGAGTGGATGTTCTGGAGATGTGCAACAACAAGATCGACGGTATCGAGGAACTTTCTTTAATTCAAAATAACAGTGTTCGTACTTTTAAAATGACCGGAAATCACATGCTCGAGGCTCCCGAGGTCGTCGTTCTCGAAGTCGAAAACATCATAATTCGTGGTAACCATTTGCCTTGCGAATGCGGCAGAGATCCGCTGGCGAATCAATTGGCTCTGACTGCTGACTTTGCGGAAGAGAATTTATGCATATCGCCTCTAAAGGTGCGGGGTCGAAGTTTAATAAGCGCAGCGGGGGCGGCGTGCCTGGGCGAGGGCGGGGGCAGCGCGCGCGCCCGCGCCGCCGCCGGCGCCAGCCCGCGCGGCCACACGCTCGAGCAGTCCTTCGCAGTTACCGTTGTTGCGATCGCTTTCCTTGCAAACAGCTAACCGCCCGTCGTGTTCAATATTCTATGTGTAAATATTGTATAATACTGTGTGAGAGTGTAATGCGAAATTTTACATGAAATGGGTCCGTTCATTCAGTATACGTTGGACCATAAAACTTTGGAATACTTGTTTTATTGACTTCAATTTGTAAGAGATCTTTTATTTAAACTGCTTAATGTAAAATATATTCAAATGTTATGCATCTTCAATGATCCATATATAAATGTAATAAAAGTATTAAGAGGACTGTTTGTCTTATTTACCTACTAGCCGGTCCAACGCGACTTCGTGCACTCTGTAAGTACTAATCCTACCTGTATCCTTATACCCTACTATTTTTATGCTTACATACACCACTCTCGAACATCCAGGATTATTTAAAAAAATAATTTTATGTAAATTGGTCCAGCTGTTATTGAGATAAGTGCTTAGCAACACATTTTACGATTCATTTTTATACTATAGATTATGATGACATTTGATTTAAATAATTTTAAACAACAAAGTAAAGTTGAACAATAATAAGTATATGTGTAGGTACGTCTAGGCGATTAGTAGACGACATCAGATAAGGCGTGAGTAATGCTGTTCTGTCGGATGGAACCACCGAGTCAGGCGTTGGACCGGAGATATACCGTTTATTCTTAGATTGCACATTGCAACCACTATTAATTAGAAATATAGCTGTACATTTATTATTTCTACAATTTGAAATTAAATGACTTCGATATCACAATTATAAAAATCAGACGTATATTTTTCAAATATTAACTTAATGATAGATAATATTTAGACATCGGAATTTACGACAAAAAATACCCATTCCAGATTTTATTATTTATTTAAATTATTTTTTTGTATGTAAACATAATGGCAATCATAGTAAGTCGTTGATATAAATTTTTATGCAAAAAATGCGGGTAATGGGTACTTTTATTGAAAGACCAATACCGATGAATCTGCTTAAGTTCGTCTACTTGACTATTTTGTAAAACGGGTTATTTTGCGCGATGCTATTTAATGCAATTGGGTTGCATTACCGTAGCCCGAGTCAACTTTATATAAGAGCTCTTGTGCGAGATTTATTTTTGATATTTTGAGCATAGCAAAATTTTATAAAAATATTTTTGTAGACGCTTGAACATAAATAAAATCAAATATATTTTTAAACACATTCTTTTTTTAAAGCCGAATGCACTTCTCTATTAATACATAAACCGTATCATACTAAAGTAATGATTTAACTAAGTCTTTTTACATTATTCATTTATTTCACCGACCTTCAAGGTAGGTATGTGTATAACAAGAAATATCTAATATGAATGATAGCTTATTACGAAACTACAATGCGCTTGTTAAGCAAAAAAATTTAACAAATTACAGAACATTAAAATTTTGGTTATCGAAACATTATTTACATGAAAATGAATGCAAGAATAAACCGCACGTCACGCACCACTCATTAGCGAGCGATCGATCGGATTCACCACTTAGCACTTGCCTGCACAAATTCCCTTTACGTTAAGCCAACGCAAATCGAATACTCATCCTGCCAATTCCAGCACCCCATAATTATTTAAGCTTTTTAAATTCGACTGTTTCTTTTTCAGCTAAATGCTTTTTAGCTAATGATAGAAGCATTGAATGGACGGTAGGAACCCGAGATTATTGGAGAGTGTAGTACAATTATTTGAAAATCAATTATAATTTGTTCATCAAAATGCTTTTTCGTATTAAGTATTTATAAATGTACATCGTTCGTTATAATAAAACAATTTTGAATCGTATTTATATATCAAGGCATGCAAAAAATGCTGAATCGGTATTCTTTTAAAAGAAGCTAGCAACATTTGAATGCTGACTTGCGAAGTAGTTCCACATAGACTTGATAATTTTGAAAACACACATAGCATCAGCGAGATTTCAGAGTGACATAAAGTTGCAGCATCACGTTCCAAGTTGAAAAGAGCTTTAGTTTGTGGGACATCCTTTGAAAGTAGTTAGCGGAATGAAC
The DNA here is from genome assembly GCA_026213755.1 of Eurema hecabe. Classification (NCBI taxonomy): domain Eukaryota; kingdom Metazoa; phylum Arthropoda; class Insecta; order Lepidoptera; family Pieridae; genus Terias; species Terias hecabe. The sequence continues at coordinate 4,299,196 of JADANM010005989.1, read as the reverse complement.
CGTACTAATGATCTCAGTCACTTGCACCTGGCGGTTTTGATTCGAAACGTTAACAGTAAATAAAAGGAAATAGCGCTGTCAAGAAATTTCCAGGTTTATTGTAGGAATAAAGTACCTACGTTGACACTTTATTAATGCCGTTCTAAAAGAACGTCGTTATTACCTTGATTATTTTTTATGTTACGGCGAACAGTTGAGCGTGAGGTTTACGTGATGGTAAGTTCGTTCCTCCATAAACAAT
>JADANM010005989.1:4251914-4290920 GCA_026213755.1 Eurema hecabe | reverse complement strand
GTCCTTCTGTTAATGCCGAGCTGCTGATTTTGTTTGGTGAGCAATAGAGTTGAATATCAAACGGATGAGCGAACCATATTGTAGATTGTAGGGAATGTGAGTTAAGAGACTGGGATAAATATCAGTAACGATTTTCCTTTGTCTATCTGCTATGAAATGTTATGCAGGAATGCATATATATTTTCTTTTAAGCGCTTACGGTGATCATTTTGTTTGATAGAAATTGTATTTCAAACCTTAATCTTACTTGTACATTAGTCACAAGATCTCATCACGGGAACAAACCACCCAAAAAGCTAGCCTAACTAATCTAAATGTGGTATAATAATGCTTAAGTAAATGTAATAAATAGTATGTGTATTCAAAAATAGTAGTGGCAGTTATAAAGAGTGCACTCTATGTCCTAGACAAATGAGTCAACCAGAAATAAACTGTCAGTATATTGGTATTGTTGGCTGTATGGTTGTGCAACGGCTTAAAATCGCTCAACAAGCTATGAAAGCTATGTATGGATTCTAATCGAATCAGACAAAGTAACACATATAGCCAGTCGTATTGGGTTAGTTGACGTGGGAATGGACTGGTTTGGTCAAGTTACAATACTGATGGCAGGTTTAAACCATCCTCAAGCGGAATCACACGTTCAATTTGGAGAGTGAAGCGGCTTTCAATATGATCAGACGCGAAATAAAGAATTTTGCATGATCGTTTCCTATGGCGGCAGGCCGTGGGTAATCTTGATCTCTTAAAGAAAATGTTTGTTCAAAGTCTCCAACAGACGTTTAAAGTGTACAATAATGTCGGATTATACGTTTTCATACTATGCAAAATTATTAATTTTCGGGAGCAAACCTGTTTACATGCATACGTAGTAAAAATTACTTGATGATCGTAAAAAAAAACATTCAACAAAAGTATTCTAAGAATTCTTCCCGGAAGGTTTTAGGTTAGTTCAAATAAAATGCGCTCAAATATAAAGTTTCAATTTTCCGCCGCCAGGAAGACGTGCGGCGCCTCCCAAAATAAAAGCCTCTTTTGATCCAACCCTTTACTATTCTCTCGTACAACTGATCGACTCATTATTACTTATTCAAATTTACATTGACTTTTCCTGGCTTGTGGAATGTTTTTATAATTAGGAAGAAATTAATTTCCAACTTTTTTTGTATCCTCCGTGCTACTTTAATCAGCCATGCTATTTTGTTATAATCGAACGCTTTTTAGTAAAGTAATTTTAATATGAAACTACGTTATGAGGTACGTTTAGCTTAATAATATTTTTTCTGAATAATACTTAAGTCTGTTAACCTGAAAATTCAATCTCTGAACAATGGGATCATATTAGCATACAAAGGGTTTCACATATTTTACGCAAATCTGTAATACTTTGAGTTATTTTTTCACGAAAAAGCAACGTTTTTTGAGTCTGACCGGCGAATATTTTACACGAGCTAGATATTTGAGAAAACATTCGATTTTATAAAGTAATTCCTTAAATTAAGTTGTTGCTGGCTCCGAGTTGATCATTAAAAACATGTCTTAAATGTTTTCTTAAGATTTTATTTGACAATTTTCTTTCTTACTTATTCAGGCGATAATTATTTCATAATTTTGTTTATATTCTTAATCTACTGATGTCATTAAATATTTTATATTTTAATAATGTATGTTACGAGTATACATGCTACATAGGACTAACTTCCATTCAAAACTCGTATTGAAAATGTAGTACTCTGATTAATTAAAAGGTTATCACTAGTTTTGCAAATTAACACAGTACACAACAATAAAGCGATCTGTCAAAACATTTCATTTGTTAAACAAATCATTAGTAAAGTTATGATTGTATTTGACTCCTGCGTTATTTACACGTGTATCCATACTAACTTATTGTATTTGTATCTGACGATTCGAGTCAGCTTATGCATTTAAATAGACTTACGTACGTTTGGAATATGCACGTGAACAACTATGATAGAAACTAATATTAAACTATCGCTAGACACAACTCTGAGCTTCAGATTTAGGTTATCTTCAGCGAACATGAAACGTTCTTCTGTATGGACCAGTTTGTTCACATATTAGTTTATCAACAAAGCCAATAAAACTTGAGCTCTACTAAATATATTATATTGAATTCTCTTTTATATGGTAAAGGTTTCTTTAAGACATTTTTATTTTTCTTATTCAGTAAAGCTTTGCTTATAAACAATGTTCTACTCTATCTATAGTTAAATTCGCAAAATAAAGACTTAATACTAGTTATCACTAGATACGTGCTGCTTCTCTAAAGAGTTTAACAATTACGAATGTTTTGTGAGATCGCATTTGAGTCTGCAATTGTTAATTATTTGATTATACGACGAGAAAGACTTCAAAGCATTGAATAGATTAATCCTGTCTCTCAACGGCTACTTTATTAACGCTATTAATACAAAATCTCGTCTGTCGTAATAAATTTCACATGCTATTAATGTGTTGGGTATTGTTTTATAGGATCCTATTCTGATTTATATTATTATTGTTGATACGGAGAACACGCAGTACTACTGTAAACTTTAACGTTACGAAAATATATGATGTGTATGATTTCAAAAATATTTTTTATTCAAAAGGAATTATTATCCAATAGGTTTTTATTACTTAAAGTATTTAATTAAAAAAGTGATATTTTATATTTTATGTGTGAGTGTCGAATCGCTGTTGCTATTCATGTAAAAGTATTGTGCAGAATGCACGCTTATCGCAGGATATCGGATGATGCGACTGATTCACTGAAAATTCTCAATACAAGATACAGCGACGTACTCGTACTTTACGGATACAAAACTGATTTTACAAAGCCCGAAGTATTGACTATCAGCCGTGAATGAGATGCGGCGCAGCTGTACTGGAGACTACAAAATTGTGCAATTTCTATTTACACACAGTCCGAGCCTCGTTTTTATATCATTATATACATTGAAAGCAATCACTCCATTCTGGAATAAAATTTCTCATACTAGTAAAATACCCAATGAGTTGACTTGTCAAACTACACTGAAAACATGAATAGCGTGAGCTCATGCATATTGATATTAAAATTTGTTTAGTTAACCATCCTACACGCTCAGTTTTGTAAACAATTTTTCAACTTTATAATGAATGTTTTCCTTGTACGAAGTGTGGAGTGATAACATTTTATTATACGTATTTAAGCTCGCTAGCGTTAGAAAAAAACAAGGTTCAATTTATTGTAAGTGGAACAGAAACAGTGTTAGTAAAAAGTTCCATTAAACCGGCTTCACGTTGTTTGTGTCGATTCGGGCGTGACTCGAAATATTGCGATTCGGCTTTAACGGACTTTTCATCACGAAACTTGATTAGTCCTTTATGCTGCTTTGCGGTCTGCATATTGCTTCCACCTCACTGATTTTTATTTATATTCAGGTATTTTAATTAAGATATTACTACATATCATTTTTAAGAAAAATAACAAAAATGAATTACTTATAAGTGTAATACTTGGTCGTTATAGCTTACGCTTTGAATGTGTTATTTTGAAGAATTTATAGATGTATATGTAGTGTCTAATAAGATCTTCTTTTATTTTTTATGTTGAAGAAACTTCTTTTATTTTATATGTTAAAGAAAAACTTAACAAAAGACTCATCCTTGTTACCCATACAAATGTACGTCTAGTAGCTCTTCTGTACGAGTATAATAAAATAATGTAACTTAATCGAATCGAAGTGAATTAATTATTCTTATTGCTCCTAAAGCAAACCGCTTATTTCATTGTGGGATGTTGTTTAAAAAGTTTCTCCCATTCTTTCGTCTTTCTTTACTATCTTTACAAGCTATTTTGATACGTTCTTGAAAATAATCAATCACAACCGAAACACACACAACAGAAACAAATTATAAAGGAATAAATAAAAATCTCTCAAGTCGTCAGTTACAAGAAGTGAAAACAGAACAAATCTTCAAGTTAAATTACCTCTTAAACTGAAGAATGTCTAAAGGCGAAGAATTTCAACATTCCATTTCGTTCAAGGTTGCTAAGTCCCTAAGCTCTGTTTGTATGTACCTAGAAATAACAATATTTTAATATTGAAATGTTGATATTTCAACGAACTAATGTTCTGGAAAATCAAATAAGTGGGTCCTTATTTCATTTCCTTAGAATATGGAAATAGTGATGGATAATTATGAAGCGTTAGAGTTCTGCGTATCTTTCCAAGTCACATGTATGTAAAAGATATTGGAGTAGATATAGGAGAATATATTTGAAGAAATAACGTTTAAATTTAATATTTAAATTTACTTAAAGGAAAATTAAAGAAAATTATAAGAAGCATGTAGTCATTAAAGCTTTTATTCCAATGAATTAAAGATCGATTTAGTCGCGGAAATATTCTTTAAACTTCTTTAGGAATACTATTGCCTATAATAATATGCATCTGAAATATATCTTACGTAATAACTTAATCATTTTTCAACGTCTTATTAAATTAATAAATCATCACTAAGCAAGCTTACTCGTAAACTTAATACTAACGAAAGATAAGGAAACAAAATATTTGTATGACTAATTATATTAAAATATTTAATTACGTTTGAAAATACTTGTTTGTTACTGTAAACATTGCCAATGGTTATTTTAACAACTTGATAAGTATACTTTAAGATTCCCCAAAAAAAGTCACGAACGAGTCGACACGCTTTGTAAATATATGATTAGGATGTTCGGAGTTTTCAATCATGTTCGGTACGTGGGAACGTAAGTGTAAGTAATTCAAAATATTTTCAGTATCGTAAGATAAAGGTGTGCTCTCCCGGGAAATTACTGCCGAAATCTCTCCGCTCGCCTATAGACAGTTGTTCGCCTCCTTTGTACGCTGAATCAATTCCCGTAACTTATTTGCATATTTTATACGCGAAACGAAGTGACGTAGCTGCATTGTGAAACTCACTTTAGATTTTGTTTTATTAATACACCATACGTTGAATTTGGATGGAAATCAGCGCTTTAACAATGGACAGACAAAAGAAACTTCGATGCATGTGCATTGTTTTCGTTTTCAACGTTGAATTATAATACGGTGCTTGATGTTACGTATTAAAATAACGTCAACCATTTGTAACGTAGATTTATGAATGTTTTCAATTAAACAAAAATATTGAAATTGTATTTCTACGAAAAATTCAAAAGATTACTAAAACTTTGCTATTGCTTTTGGTTTTATTACATTATTCGACTATAAATAAGCGGAGTACCTTTATAAAGTAAAGTAATGAATATCTTGAAGAGTTTATTTTGATAATCAACAGACTCTGTTTTCTTCGCATTCACTTTGCAGACAACGTTAAAAGCAACAGTTAGGTAAATCGCAAACTTCTGGCAAAGCATAACAAAATTTAATAGCTTTGAAGTAAAACGTACCGAGTAGTAAATTAAAGGTGATCCTTATTTCGCTAAAATTTCATCGTTTCGGTTTATTTACGACCTGTTTAAATTCGCGTTTATTTTTAGTTATAAAGAAATAAAACATTTTTATGGAAGTAATTGCAAAAGCTTAATAGAATGAAATGAAAATGCATCAAAATACAGAATAAATAAGCAAAGCTATATATAATGTCGCGTACATAAACGTGAAATTAAATATATGTAGCGGGTAAATAGAATGCACGAATATAATACGAAGGCTGAAACTCTCCATGCAGAATTTACTTTCTAAAGGTGTTATAAAATGTGTACAAATAGTACAAATGGAAGCGGTGAGTGCTTTCAATATTGCAACACACGTTTCGAGCTGTACACAGATGACTGAAGTAGTCATCCTTGGCGTACAAAGCTCCGAGATAAGTCCCCAGGCGTTAGCGGCGTTTTGTTGGTACCGCGCCCTAACTTTTAGGAACAACTGGTGCGGCTCGAACCGCAATAGGATTACCGACAGACATAGAGGCATGCGCGCCAACTAATTCAATTTTATTGTCGATATCTAACATTTTTAAAGCTTAAACTTTGCCTTTGATATTATACAAGTTAATGTTTATTATGTGTTGTGTTGCACAAAATGCATGGATTATTAAATTTTATGAGACGTAGGTAAGGTAGGATAAAATATGCTTAAAGATAACAATCAATTAAAAGATAAGCCTTGTGATGTAGGCGTCTAGTTAACCAAGAGTCATTAACAAAATAACAAACGTGTTCCAGCTGGTTGGGCTCAAACTTGTTGTTCACTCAAACTGACTTTTTCACTGTCAAATATTCAATTTCACCAGTATGGCAGGACGTGCCTTTGAAATCGCCAGAGAATAGGCAAGCTTACGATTTGTTCTAGTAGCAACTGCAGCCAATCAAAGCGTTTTTCCATTTCCATTGCTGACGAACGTAACTTGGAACAACGGAAGCAATGAATCGACCCATCGGTGTGAGCAATCGCTGTTAACCAATACCGTCTGAAATCTAGTTTTGTTCTACAACTATTTTTCGGCTTTGACAAATACGTTGGTAACTTTAATCGAAAAATTGCGACATATCATAGAACCGCTTGTCGCATCCGAAAGCATTATATCTATTTCATATTCTGAATCCATTTAAGTGAAAAGTTTATTGAATATTATAGATTCATCAAAGATTACCAAAACGGTATTATATTTTAAATAGATGTTGAGTTTAATATAAGTAGAAAATTACTGAAAAACATATAAATAAATAAATTTGCTAAATTATATTAAAAACAAAAGTTATTCAGCTGAACCGAAGAACTGATAAATGTTCATGACTGGCGTTAACGTATGAGAGAATCTAATTAGCGAAATTTGGTCGGCAATTTATGCCAAAAGCACGCTACAGATGTGGTCTGCTCCCTGGCGCCTGGCGGTCGCGCTGCACTGTTTATAACAACAAAGGCATAGTCATTAAATACTTAGGCACGACACTCGCACACTTTGTTCAATACCTAATGGCTATATAGAACTATTTAAATCTAAATTAGGTACTTACTTTTCATTATATTTTTTGTTTGACGTTCATTTCTGTGAATGCTACGTCCTATTGAAAATATAATACCTATTAGTATTCAAAAATAAATGACGCAGTGAGAGTAAAGATATTTTAAAGTAATAAACAAAATACCAACTTAATGAACGTAAATTTGCAACAATAAATAGTATTATGCTGTCTGAAATAACATTACATTGTGCTTCGTCTCTCGAGAGGCACAAACATTTTTCAGGAAGAAAAAATATGCAAGTTTCACTAATATAAAAACGTATTTATTCTGCATACTTTGTTCTCTTTTAACTTTTTTCCTCATTACAAAGATATTGCAATGAAATAGTTTATATCTTATATTGAAATCGGTCGGAGAGTGGCCCAGTTGGATGAAACTTTAATAATAGAAAGAGTTCGATGGTTAAAGTTGGCTCGGGTAACGACGTTTACCCGCAAACTTAGACCATTGAAAAATAAAATTAAACTATGTGAACACTAGTTACTGTTTCGTATTGCCTTTCTAAGATTTCTGAATGTATTTCTTACTTGCATGTCGTATAGCAAAATATTTAAATTAATTTTGTTTTTTAGCCTCATTATTGCTGAGTGTCATAGGTTGTATAATAAAGTTACAAAAATAAAAAATGATTATTATGGTTATACCCAACAAAATGGGCACGTGTTATTATTAGTGTTCAAGCGATATATCTGATGTAATTTTAAAAACTTTATCTAATTTATATTGTAACGTTAAATCTTCAGTAAATTTGTATTCCTCGATACAATCTAGATCTTGTATGATATTATGAGCAGAAATAGTACCTTTCGCTAAGTTTCATGTTTCGAGTTATATTCCTGCGCGACAATCTCGAGACAGTCACTGATATTAGATATAAAATTGAGATCTAATTAATAAAATAAAATCACTGTTATTCATCTTGTTTTCACGATATTGAAGTGGAAGTAAAAACTTAGAACCCATATAATGTAGAATTGACAGCTTTAAAATTCATCTTTATTTTTGACGATTGCAATGAACATAATATTTTGATCCACGTACAAATTTATTGCCCGAATTAACCGATTACAAATGATCTTTTTACACTAAATTATAGGGTAAATGCGGTATGAAACACGTCACCAGAGTATAAATTATCACAATGTCTTTGAATGTTAATGTCTCACGCAACAGTTATGGTACATCCCTTTTGACTATAACTTATAAACTATGTCACACAAGTCTGTGTTACAGAAGTTTGCTTGTAGGCTGTAAATTATAGGAGGCGGGTACAGTTTTTACATTAAACAATTGTGCAATTTAATATTATGAGTTAAAACTAATTCATCGCTTGATCATTAAAGGAAAAGGTTTGTTTAAATAAACGAAAAGATACTCATATTGATGAGGCCACTTTCTGTCGTCATAACGGCCTATTGTTTTTATTTTATTTCTATTTTTAAGTTATTTTTTTGTGTATAAACAACAAAAAGTTTTTATTATTATTATTTAACAGATATTCTTTAATAATGAACGGAAAAAAATAAAATATGAAAATATGAACAAGGGTAAAGAAAACCATTAGCATAAATTTGTTCTAGGTAAATATATTCTAAAGGTTCTTCTTCGTTTCTATAATGAAAGTAGATTAATATAATTTAAATTCTTAAAATAGAATAAAACTTAACGGAAACTTTCTTTGGGGATTTGTTTTATAAACATTCTTTTATATACTATCAAAAGCGAATAATCAGATTGAAAGAAACTTTACCCATTGACTTGTAACTACAGGAAAAGTTTTGTACTAAATCAGATCAAGGGTATCTTTCTATGTATAAATTTCATGCAGGCATTTTATCAGTAATTTGTGGAAAGTTCTTCATGAATTGGATGATAAATTAATTTGCCAATTGTAATTTTATGTTTATCAAAATTATAATCAGAATCAGAATATTAAAAAACAAAATTTTTTTCGTTTTAATAACAAGTTAGTGCGGCGCAAAGTACTTCATTAGAAACTTGTACAAGCAATACAATAGTGACAATAAGCATGAAAGCGCCAATAAAAGTAACAAACGTGTTAATATGTAAAAACACTATCTTATTAAAGTCAACTTCGAGACATCAAAATGCCGCAATGCGTTGTTAAATAGATATTGTAGATAATAGCATTGTAGGAAAAAAAATATACATAATAATGTTGATTATTAATCGAATGGAATCTAAGAACTACTTTCCTAATGTACATTGAATTTGGTACTTCACTTGTGATCAACTCAATTTGTTTATAGCCTATTCTTGGCAATGACAGAGGATTACAAATTCTTAGCACTATAGGCTTCCTCAAAATTAGACATTTAGCAAGGTTCTATTTATATGGGAAATAGGACAACAGTGGAAGCACGCTTATGTTATGAGAAATACTACAACATTTTATTACAGATAAACACGAATGTTTAAGCGTTTGCACTCACGGCCACTTTTTCATATACTAGGTATTTTATCCTAATATCAAAAATCACGTATACCTAAATGAAAGTATATTTTTTCATCTTTCCCAGGGAATAAATACAACTTCCATCTTTTGAAAGTCATGTTGAATAGGTGTGACACCTCTTATACTACCTCTTTTTCGCTTAGGAGTGGCGAGATCGCGGTTTACAATTTAATCTATTTTTTTTCTATTAAGTGCTCTGGTATATTGAATGAAAACATTAATAAGTAGTTGTTTTAGTATCGGCGCCGGGCTCCAGCGTAAGTTACAAATGGACGGAATTAGATCCAATATAGAGTTGGGTAAATTAAACAAAACACTGGAACAGGTAAATATTGTCCATTCCTAACACGCGCAAGGAACACGGACCGCCTCATTCGGCCTGCTACTAAATAAGATCACTTAAATTCAAGATCCGTACCCTGCCCGTACTGATAGCTGTTCCAGTTAGTTCTACGTATATGAACCACACGGTAATTACACAAAAGAAATGGAACCGAAGAAAAGGTTTAACGTTTTCTTAGTTTTCTAATACATTTAGAGAAATTCCATAGCAAATAAATAGGGTATCGTTTAAAGTTACGTAGCAGCGGTAGTATTTTTTTATATAGAAAGCGGTTTGTTTTGTGAAATAATTTGAATTTAAACTATGTCTACGAGTAGGTACCTACACACACACATACCAACAAGCAAGCCAACCTTGTACGGTAATAACTTATATAATACCAATATTATTATTCGCTTCAAATATTTATATTCATGATGTTCCAGACTTTCAGATAAACGATGAAGTTATTGTAATATGTTTATTATGTATATCCATACTAAGTAGCAGAGCGTGCTGGAGGTTATAGAATCGATATAGTACATATAAAAGTGTATATTGTTTAACCAATTAAAAGTCTCTGTATGATATAACGCAAATAAAATATTATATGTATTAAAAGTACCAATAAAAAAAAATAAGTTCAACTATGCAAGAGTAATTTGACAGCTGTAAGGCCCCATAATAAATAATGATATCATAAATAATATGAACTTTATTTTTATTTAATTGAGTATACAATTGAGAAGTGCCTTCAAACGGTTGCGTTAACTACAATCACGCCATTAGTCCACGTCATGTTTATGCACATAGCCACGCAAGATTGTGCACGAAGCTCCAATCGATACCGACAGGTGGTGATTCTAATTCCACTACTAATCTAATCAGGTTTAGCATTTCACTTGAATAGCTCCGTATAGTCGTATGTCTGTCCTATAGTATAGTGCATATAGTATAAGCAATAAGAGAAATATCTACCCGTATTGATTTCGAGTCCAAAAGATTGATAGATAGCGCCGTATATAGGTATAAAACATAGAACTATATTGTATTGTTCGCGTATATCGTATATAATACTTTTAAGATTCTTATTTCAAAAGAAAACGTCTCTGACTTTCTTTTTCGTTTCTTTGTAATGCTCATCATGTTCATATTAGTTATATTAATAAGTTAATATAGAAAATTGAAATCTATAATAAATAAATGAATCACAAAATATGTAGTAGGTAAACGCATAACTCGATAATAGCTGGACCGATTTATATAATTCTTTTTTTAAATAATCCGAGGATGTTTATTAAGAAAAAAATAGGGTATAATATCTAAGCTTTCGGATAGGATTAGTACAGCGTGAACGAAGTCGCAGTGGGGCGGCTAGTTAATGAATAAAAATATACATATAATACCACTTTATTTGACACAATTTTTTATAAAATAATAATTTAAATCTTAACGTAAATAGTCATAAAACTAACCATATTACTAAATCTACTCACAAGCCTTGTATAAATTAATAAATACAATATACATTATAAATACTACTTGCTAGAGTGTTAATATATCTCAGTATATCAATAATTAATTAAAATTGGTTAATTATGGCTTGATGATTCCTGATGATGCTTGATGATTACCTTTGCCGATGACAAGAAGTTTTATACAATTTTACATGTAATAAATAGGTATCCAAAAAATAGCATAAGATCAAATCGATTATAATGTAAACGAAATATAGTTAAATTAAGATTGTTGTTAGTATTCTCGTATCTTTAATTTCAAATGGACGCCGTTTTTAGATTCTGTTACAATTCTATATGCGAATAGCGGTTCCGTACCGGGACCGGCCAGGCTGAGTTCGTACCTTCGGATAATATTTGATAAAGTTGCTTTCATTGCATCCCACGCGAATCGAAATCCTTTAAAGGAATATTAATATTTTATTACATTACATAAGAATACGAAGGTAAAGAAAATTTGAGTTTGGGATCGAAAATTAAGTATCACAGTTCACCGTTACTTTGAATAACTAAATATAGAAATAAGATAATAGGCGTTGCTTTAATTATATAAATAAACTTATAATTTTGATGATTTTGATTTAATAACTTAGAATTTTGATGGTCGGTGAGTGAGTCAGTCAGTGAGTGACAAAATTAAGAAATTTGACCCGTTCTAATTCTTAAACTACTTGTTCAAATTGAATGAAATATGAAATATACCGTGTATTTACAATACTTGCATGGTTGCTAAAAAGTCAATCTTCTAGTTTTATCCACAACGAAGTTACAGGGGATCGAAAATGGTCCTGAATTGCTTCGAGAAAACGATGGTACGGCCGTGCTGCTTTTTGCTCGACTTGGCGAGGGCACTACCGTGCTCCCAGAAAAATAATAGTTTATTTGATTTTAATCAATATTATGTAAATAATTTCTAATAATGAAATTGCAAAGTTTTTTATAAACTTTAAAACCACCAATCTTGGATTAAATCGCACAGTTAATTTGATATATCGCGTTTTATCTTTTCATGATAAAACAAACACTAACGAAGCGTAGCAAATATTTCATCATTAGAATATTATGCTAAAATAGAAAATATTGCACAATTCAAAAATATCGCAATAATAGGTAGGTATATGTAACACACCCCTGTTTACTTTATCAATATAATTAAATGTAATTTATATTCTTAAAATCATTTGTTTTGTGTTATTTTGGGTTAACTGACGCGACGGTAATGCAATTTGTACGTTTAAAATATATTTTGTAAATTGATAGTATAACATTGTACCTTAAGATTAGTAAAAATGAAACACTATATTTGTCTTGGGGAATAAGTTTGGATTTGTATTTGTAAAGTTATTTAATAATACAAATCCAAAACTATTTAGGTAAGTAGGTAAGTAGCTAAGATACTTTTTATCTGACCGTACCTAATTGTACTCCTATTTTAGTGTTAATAAAAATGTAAGTCAATCGATGAAACGCGTAAAGCGATTAATTTTAGCTGCTAGCTTTTGGTCTGAGATACCAGGGCCACCAGACGTCACGTATTTTCTAACGAACGAAATGTGGACGTTTGAGTAGTGTTAGTATGTACTAACAACGTATGCCTACCTGCTAGCTTGCTCAGACGGCCAATTTTCAGGTATCAGGTAATGAAGGTACCTAAAAAAGATTACGTTAATTCTAGTGGCTGATTTTCATTCATATTTTAGGCAATACCTTCATAAATAAGTCGCCAATACTGGCAGACACTTTCCGTCGGCCGTATTGCTTAACAGACGCTTAAAGCTCCCAAAATAATCACTTAAATTCACGTAAATTCTGATTCTTCATTTTTAGGGTTCCGTAGGCATAGGCCAAAAAATGGAAACCCTTATAGATTCGTCCTCTTTCTGTCCGTCTGTCCATCCGTATGTCACATTTATTTCCGAAACCATAAGAGCTATACTGTTGAAACTTGGTAGGTAGATGCATTCCGTGAACCGTATTAAGATTTTGATGCAAAAATAAAAAAAAATAATTAAAATATAGGGGGCTTCCCATACTTAGAACTCCTTGTGTTTGGACTCAATTCATATTAATGAAATGAAAACTTGAAAACGCAAGGAAGCTACTGTTTACCGTTGAGGAGTTCTTTACGCTATCGGGCGTCTTCAGCATCAGACCCCTTATTGCAGTTACAACCCATCTAGACGTAAAGTACTTATCAAGAAAAAATAATCAAGGCCAAACACAAGGTAGCTACTGTAAATAGTTGAAGATTTCCCTCGACTGTACCTTGGCTCCATAATCAGACCTACTCCAGACTCCTAAAATTAAAGTGTTTACAAAAAATACTTATTGAAAAACTTATTTAAACACTTTAGTCGCCCTTACAATTTTTGAAAGTTCCCCTCGATTTCTCTGGTTTCCCATCATCAGATCCTGATATCTTTAAAATGGGACCACCTCAGAAGTGTACTCTATACAACAAAAAAAAAATGAAACTCGTCTATAATTGACGAAAATATCAGTGAACATACATAAAAAAAAATATTATACATACAGACGAATTGAGAACCTCCTACTTTTTTGAAGTCGGTTAATAAAATATTAGGTATATACATAATAACGTGATTATAGGAGAATATAATTTAATTACATATGTACAAATAATTAATTTATAATAAATATATTCAATTTTTTTCATACACATGTATGTAGATATTGTACATTATTAAATACAAGGATACTCGTTAGTGTAAATGTATGTGTGTGTGTGTGTGTGTGTGTGTGTGTGGGTCCTTCATACTAGATTGACTTTGTGACATTTAATTAAATAAAAGACAAATGTATTTATATACCAATTCTATTTGATACAAATATTTCTTTATATAAATTAATTTATTATTAAATCTAAACATAAATAGTCATAAAACTAATAACATCACTAAATCTACGCACAAGCCTTGTATAAATTCTTATATAATAATAATATATAGACATCATAAATACTACTTGCTACAATGTTAAAATACTCATGTCAATAATATATTAATATTGATTTATGGATCGTCAGAATTGACTGTAACCCATGTTTCATATCTTCCCAAGTTAACCAACATATTCAAACTGCGAGACATATAATGTGCTTTCTAGATGAGATAGATAGAAAAATATGCTCAAACTAACCGATACTTGTTTAACATGACGTTTTTTTATTATTGTGCGAATAATAATTATGTATCTAACAATTAACACAGGATGGAATTGACTACAATGTTTTTAACAAAACGAATGTTGTTAGTACACTCGTTTCCTTATTTTCAAATTTATGCCATTTTTAGATTCTGTTACTATTCTATATGCGAATTGCGGTTCCGCGCCGGGACCGGCCAGGCTGAGTTCGTACCTTCGGATAATATTTGATAAAGTTGCTTTCATTGCGGCCCACGCAAACCGGAAACCTTTAAAACAATATTAATATTTTAGTACATTTCATACGAACACAAAAGGTAAAGAAAATTGTATTTCGGAATCAAATATAGGTATAACAGTTAACCGTTATTTTAAATAACTAAATATTCTAAGGAATATATATGATACGTACCGATACAATTTCTGGGTCCAGCGCTAAAAGGCACGAAAGCATGATTGTGCATGGGACCGAAGAATCTTTCTGGGTCGTACTTCTCTGGGTTTGTAAAGATTTTCGGGTCCTGGTACATAGCCTCAAAGAAAACAACAAGAGTCGTGTCAGCTGGTACTATTCTACCATCTAAAATAAATAAAAAATCTTTCATAAGCAACTATAATTTCAGATTCATCAATATTAATAAAAACCATACAAATTTTAAGTAATTTAAAATTATAGATAATATCACCTTTGAATTTTAAATCATTCTTAAGTTGTCGTCCAACCTTTGTCACGGTAGGAATAACACGAATGCTCTCCTTAATGACCGCTTCGAGGTATTTCATTTCAGACAAGTCATGATTGGTAGCCCTCTTGCTCATGTCTTTTTGGTAGATCGATTTCTGTTCTTCAAAAGCTCTTTCTTGGACTTCAGGGTGCTTTGCCAGGCAGTAAAGAGTGTGTGCCATTGTCATTGTGGTTGTGTAATGACCCTAAAATCAATAAAATAGGCAATGTAAGTGCTGTGAATTTTATATAACGATCAACCAAAACATATAATTCCTTGTTTGTATTGCTTATGTTGTACGAGTGTAATATTATACTTACAGTCCAGCAAAGAAGAGTAATTTCCTCATTAATCATTTCTTCGGGCGTCGGTTCCCCGTTCGCGAGTTTACTGAGCAAAAGCTTGTCCAATAAGCACATATCATTGGATACTTTATTTTCTAAGATTTCATCCAAGTCTACGTCGACGTTCTTGTTATTATTTTTGGTATCTTCAATCATTTTAGTGAGTTTCTCCTTTCTTTTAGCGATAACCTGTAATAATCAATAATGGTCATTTTTGTGTAAATTTAAATTTACTCAAGTTATATTCTTTACAAGTCTTCATGTAAGATTCGTGAAAGGAAAGAAATTTATGTAATACATACGTCAGTACTAATTCCTTGAATTGTTGCAATCGTGCTCATCATTTCTTTGTAGAATGGCGTCATCATGAACAGGTACTTTATGTTTCGCCAATACGAAAAGTAATTTTGTGTTATAATGTTAACAACTCTGAGAACAAAGAGAAACACGTTTAATTAAGAATGTAAACATTCTAAGAATGGAAACGATTTCACATAAATAAATTAGAAAATGCCTTACTTCTCACTCGCTTGTAAGTAAGGATGATCCAAGTCGTTAAGTAGATCGTATTCAACGCCCATTACTGAACCTGTAAAATGAACAATGAACTTATCAATTATTCGTTTTTTACCTTTCATTTCTGTACCAGAGCTATCGTTTGAACCGTGCAACGCTATGTTGAATGATTCTACATTACTAACGTTATATTTACTCAATACTTGAATTTTGCGTATTTTATTAAACATGTAATAAAAGCTACTAAAGACAAAATACTTACTGCTCAAAATATCGAACATATAAGGTCGGAGATAGCGGTACATATCGACGACACCATCATTATGGCCGTCGAGAAGCTCGAACAAACGATCGCAGTATTTGTTTACGTGCTCAACCCTTTTCTCCAGGGTTTTGAAGTGAAAGCTTGGCCCCATCAACTTGCGTGTCGACCTCCACCGCTCACCTAAAGCCAAATGTTTGCTTAAGGATTTTGTTCTAACAAACTGTTATTGTTTCTTTACCGTTTCTTAAATAGTTAATTTCGTATTTCTGTTCTATTTGAATACTTAAACAGTATATGATGATGTATAGATTTATTTGACAGTTAAAATAACCACTTATCTACTCTATGTATTGGAAATAAAATAAAATATACTTAAATAATAATTTATATATATTTAAAGCACAATGAAAAAGAAAAAGTAAGACTATGAAAAATAAATGAGATACCGTTAAAACATTCCAAGCTCATAAAGCCTTGTAGTTATATGATATTGAAAATTTAGGATCTAATGAAAATCCAGGGCTAATGTTCATAATACTTTTCCTATATTGAGACTTAAAATATAATGACGGAAGTTTTTTGCGTTTTTAAGTTTCCAACAGTTTCCTTAGCATATCATTCTTTAATTGTCATTCATTCAGGAATTTGGCCTCACAAGCTGCATACAGACCATACAACCAAACATTTTACATAGACTTCAAAACTTCGTATTAAAAGATCAAAAGGTTTGTACTAGGACTGAACGAAAATATCTACAAAAATTTACAAGTAGTTAGTCAAATAAGAGAACAAAATGAAAATCAAATATAATAATTAGGTTTGGGCATACCTTCAGAAGTAGACACGGAATTTCCGAAAAACGGCTTCATGGCCGTGTTCCTCTCTATTTGCTTGCCAAGCTCAGTCGGGTGGTTGAGGATAGTCTACAACAATTATTATACAACATATAGGAATGTAAAACAACGTAACATATACAAAAGTAAAAATTATAAGTGATTATATATTTCTGTTTTTTTCTAAGTACTATCTACTATTGTCGTCATTATTATTACATTCTAATCCTTTTTTAATCCAGTGCCTGAGAATTTATAGATTAATGCTCTGCTAATTAGCAAATTGAAGATAACGCTAATATTATACTTATAAACGTCTACTTATAAAATCCATTTTTAATGCTGTATCACTTTATGTCATTTGTATTATTTATCAGTTTCTAAAAGAATATACTTCAGCGTAAATGATTTGGTTTATCTTAAAATTTAATTACATAAAAAAGGTTAGGTATCATGGGGATAATATCTATCATTGTTTTTTTTTATTAATTTAAAGAAACATAATTCATTTCATCAATTAAATCCAAAAAAAGTAAAGCGTAAAGGAAGCCCACCAAACTGTATAATTTTCCCCCATTTTGCAACATTTTTTCATAATGCTTCAATCATATTGGTCGCAACTTGACGTTATATAGCCTTCCTTAATAAATTGACCACTCAACAAAAAGTTTTTTTTATTCGAACCAATAGTACCAACCTTATAACAAACAATACTTCAGCTTTATGATATAAATGTATTCATTAGGATATATGAATAATATACACTTATTATTTTAAGTGTATATTATTCATTTCACCAGAGGTAACAGGTTATTCATTCATATTGCAATTAACACCTAAATTAATGAATAATCAAGTTCAATGATAAATCTTTTCGTGACAGTTTCTATGCAATTCTGTTTGAGAAGTAAATTAGTTATTTATATTTTTATCAAATCATCATCATTGATGATAATTGATCATCTAGTAAGATGATCAATGATCACACATCCCATATATCAATGAATATTTTTATTTATCTTTGCTATATTGATAAATAAAAATATTTATATGATAAAAATATAAATAACTAATTTACTTCTCAAACAGAATGGCATAGAAACTGTCACGAAAAGATTTATTCTATTTATATTTATGTCATATTTATATCAATGAGTACATTGAAAAAATCCTAGAAAAGACAAGAATCAGATAAGCTCAGAA
Source organism: Eurema hecabe (assembly GCA_026213755.1). NCBI lineage: Eukaryota > Metazoa > Arthropoda > Insecta > Lepidoptera > Pieridae > Terias > Terias hecabe. The sequence goes on along the minus strand of JADANM010005989.1, from coordinate 4,272,550 downwards.
TTTCCAAAAAAATCAAGACATTAAATTTGATATCTAAATCTCATCTACGACTTTATAATAAGTAAGATATTTATTATATTTAAGATATTTATCGTGATACATTGTTTAAAGATGGAAGCGTCATTAGCGGGTATCTTTTTTACGACTTCAATCTACCAATTTAATTCTTGAATTTGATAATATTACAGTACACTGTAATGATAAAAACGGAAGTACCATCGATCATTAAACTTATTCTATATTAAATAAATATAAATAATAATTTACCGCGACATCGTCGGGGTCTGATAGCAGGACCCACTCCTCAGATCCGACTGTCATTCGGAAGTTTCGCATGCCGTGTTTCTTCCATAAGTCGACCAGTTTATGCGACGATTCTAAAAAAATAACAAGCGATTAACCGGTGTCGTCACACTGCATTACTTATAATGTCTAAGAAGGTATTAAATAAGATTAAAACAACGACAGATTCAATTAGGCGTGTAACCGTTATCACATATTGTGACTAAAGGATTGATTTTTAATTATGAAATAATACTATTATTATCTATAGATTATTATAGGTGATGATTATCTATAGGTTTTTGTGTTAAAAGTTTTGTTGAAAGAATTTTTTTTTAGTCATTGTAACTTAAATAAATATGGCAAAAGGGAATAGTTAAACTAATTCGTTTTATAAAGAAACAATTTAATTCAAATATTTATTTAATTTTTTTAAATTGTTGTATGAATTCTGATTAATAAAAAATGCCGCCAATACGTTATTTTACCCGAACAATTAATTTAATAAATATACATCAATGGTTAACATCCCATTTTATCCAATGATTGGAATCGAATGTCATCGTAGATTTATATTTTATCAAAGGATTAATAAAATTGAAATCATTTTGAAGTTCATTTAAATCATTAATGTTTAAACAAATATAATTAAAAATACTGTTAAAAATATTAATGGAATTTATATTATATTTAAACACATGCACACATGATTAATGAAAAATTTTATAGTATATACGCTTGCTTTGAGATAAATACCCTTATAATAAACTAACAGACAAGTGCGGTAGATAGAAATTATGAATTAGAAATATACCCTAAATAAAATCAATGTTATCAGGAGTAAAGAATAATAATCACCTTTTCTACGAAAAACAAAATTAAGGTTTTAATCGTATTAAAACTATTCGTCCACACAAATAGTCTACGTGACTTTTTGAACGGTTAACGGTTAAAATTTTTAATAATAAAAAATAGAATTACCATCAGCATCGAATCCCAACTGTAAGCCATTTCCAACGATTGGAAGAGGGTTGTCTCCTGGATACTGGCTCAATAATTTCCAATTTCGGCTCCTTCGCCGGGTAAATTCGTAAACACACAACAAAACCGACGCGAAAAATAAAAGTGATAGAAACATTTTGTCTTTAATAAATCGTCAACGAGTCAAGGAGCACGTCTCACGCTGTTTCTTGAAAAGAGTGCAACAGCTGAATCGATGTTTCCGTTATAGACACATTAATTTATACTTTGCGCTATCAAGCCGGTGTTATTATGACGCACTCTGGTCACCGGCGGCCGGCGGGTGTCAGCAGACGTAACGAGGACGTGATTTCGTGTACTGAACTTGTTTATCATTTACCTTAACACAAATGCTGGGGTTTACCCTTGCGTATCTTACCAAGCTTTCAATACTGACCGAACAGAACGTTTTATTCCTTGTTCACACCACGCCTACGTTACGACAACTATCAATTTCATATCGATTTAAAACTAATCTCATTTTCATTAAACATTCACAGGCCTTTCCAAATTGTTTCTAATTGGCTTTTAATCGTTATTAACTTGAAGACATTGCAATTAATTAATATTTTTAAATATTTATCCCGCGGATATTTTTATGGTAACCAATTTCTGTTTACGTACGTGAAAGAAAATATAGAAAATATTTATCAGTTAAATAAAAACAAATGTGTCAATGCTTACATCAAATGTAGATGACATTAAGACAGTAAGTCGTTTTGAGAAATAAATCAAAATATGTTGGTAGTTGGTACTTATGTACGCATTTTATCTCTTATTGAAATATTATATATTCGTTTCAAATAATTAATAGAATGGTTATAAAAATCGCAAAATGTGTTTAGTAAGTGCATAGCTCAACAACGCCGGGACTAATTTGACCAATTCTTTTTTTGAATGTTCCTTGAAGTCCAAAGATGGTTTTAGCATCGAGAAAAATCGGGAACGTTCAGGTATGAAAAAACGAAGTCTGTCGGTTCCGCTAGTTCAAAATAAATTGTATCAGACGAAATTTTAATTAATTAGTGTTAGTTGTTGATAAACAAACATGATAATAAAATTGCATATGTTTTATTTTTAATTAATATTTAGTAAAGGCTAAAATACAGTAGCGAACAAATCTTCTAGAAAAGTTTATTTATAAACTCTGAGAATAGTCTAGACTTGTGAGAAATTGCACAGTAAATTTGAATAGTCACGTTTTATTATTTAAAAATAATTTGTTTATTTATGAACACGTAGCTTTAATTATTTTAATAAGCACCTAAAGCTTAAAAGCAATATTAAAATAACAGACATTTTTAAGGTAGTATGACGCAGAAAAATTATGTAATGATAATGTTTTTATTTTGGTAAACAATTATGTAGTCATGTATAGATATTAATATTTTTTGTTTAATAAAATGTAAAATAACTGAAGAATAACCATGACACAGGAAGGAAAGCGTTGTCTCGTACACGTTGTAGGTGTTTTTATTAGTTTGATATGTTTTAATCTACTGTTCGACACTGACTGGCAGTAATTGCTCTCTATTGGATATATTTCTCATACCCAACGTGTTAGTCAACGTGAAGTTACCCTAATCCATTATAAGATGTCTGAGTACTTATTTGTAATCACACTCGTATCATTATAACATTTTCCTTAAAATAATTTCATAAGGAAAATCGATCATTTTTGTAACGTGACTGGTCTGTTGGCGCTTACGTAAAAGCTACCTAGTGAATTGCTTGTGGTTTGGTGGTTAATTAAGCCCGCATCTATTTCTTTGGTGGGTAAATTTCAAATATTGCATTACATACTTATATTGGTATTTGTGAAGATGGGTTACCCCGTTCGGTGTTGCAAAGATAAATTGAAAAGATTACCAAGATATAATATGAATTTTAGGTGAACATTTTGATTTCAGAAGGCAGAAACCTTTTGATTATATATAATACAAGGGCCATTATATATAATCAAGTATTTTAAGTATCAACGGGGTAGGAATTAAACGAAGATAATCAAATATATCTCATACAATAGAACCCTCTATTACCCTTTTGAATTGTCATATTAAAGAAAACTTAATATTTGGAATAAACTCGATTTAAGCAGAAAATAGCATCTAGAGATAACAATGATATAAACACCGTAATTATAATTAGAATATTGAAAAAAAAATCAAATTTACAATCCAAGAATATTTATTACATGTTATCTCCTGTAATTTTTAATGTTCAAAATAGACAGATAATTTTTTGTTTTACTTTGGGTTAACTGATGCAAACTGCAATTTATGCACTTAAAATAAATTTTGTAAACTAATTGGTTAAGATTGTGACTAAAGATAAATAGAAACGAAATATTCTTATAACTTTAAGAATTAAGAGTGATATATCTCCTCATTTATAGTACTTTTTTGTTGACTGTAATTATAGATGTATGGTGTTTTTGTTTAAGCGTTATATTTTTCCTACTAAAAATTAAGCCAAATCGACAACATGCCTAATACGACTTTCAAGTTACTGTCTTGGACTTACAAGAAATTAAAGAAATAATTAAAAATATGCATTTATTTGTTTTATTATAATGTTTATTAACAGTTTTGTCTCAGAATTTTTTTGTGTGCGGGTGATATATTTTCAGAAAAATCAGGTTACAGAAAGATATTGGTACATTCAACATTCTGTATCTATTGAAATGGATTTCTCTGTATTATGAAAATCCATACTAATATTATAAATGCGAAAGTAATTCGGTCTGTCTGTCTGTATTTCCAACACGCTTAAACTACTGAACCGATAAGAATGAAATTTGGTACACAGATAAACCCCCAAAAGGTTGTGCAAGGGGTTGAAAGTTTTTATAACTTTTCGCTTTTACGGCCTAACTGCTGAACCGATTGTAATGAAATTTGGCACACAAATAGTCTAGAGCCGGAGATAAAACATAGGCTACTATTTAACTGGAAAAATGGTTATAAAGGGAGAAGTGGGGGTCAAAGATTATATGAAAGTCCACGGGGACGGAGTCGCGGGCAACAGCTAGTTGCTAATAATAAGATCTTTTTGTCATCTAATCAAGATTGTTGTTAATAGAATCTTTAAGTGTTCAACATATCAGAATACTGATTGTGCTATTAATAAACATTTGCAAACAAACAATAATAATGATCCGTTAATACAAATAGACCTTCATAGCATAAATGGATCCCGTCAAAAGCTAAATGTAATCACTCCGGTGTGGATTTGGCTGTTTCACCTGATTACAAATTGGTAGAGGCGACTGCATTAATATTTACGTGCAACACGTCAAGTAAACTATTGCCTATTTGAAGCTCTGCTTTCAACGATCAAAATGGAGCATAATATCGGATATAGATTTTTTTCATCGATTCTTCATATCATAATACTTTAGATTTAATAACATTGTCTTCATGGAACTGTTCATAAGTCCATACTGTTGATCGAAATATACAAATAAGCTTATTAAATATATGTACCGATAACTTGTTAGTTTGTCTCAATGCCGTGATTTTTTCCCTATCAGGGTGGATGGAAATTTCGTCACAAATCCTTTTCATTTGACCGATTTTGAGTGATCGCTTACCATCACATGAACATCCTGCTCATTCACTATCATATTGAATAATTACTAATCATATCATTAAATATTTACCACTATGATAGTGGACAACTGAGAAGAATGAATTTGAGAGCTCCGTGGGTTTTTCAGTAATCTGTTTGACAAACTTATCAATACGATGAAGCAGTTGTTAACGTTAAAAATGAAGATGGTAAATATTTTCGTATTTTCTTATTTATACTGATATAAGTAAGGAAATACGGCAATATTTACCGTATTTTTGCGTAATACTTATATAAAAATATTGCGTTTCTAACATATATTTTTTTTCTTATAACTTAACATTAAATTCAAATAAATTAAGACTGTTTGAAGTTTCATACTCGTAGTAGGTATCCGTTCTCGTGACAAAAACCTCCTAATATTTTATATAACCTATCTGTATGTCCATCTTAAACTAAATCAGTAGTTTTTAAATTAAAACGGTTTAAACTATCCATACCAACCATCACCACATCCTAACAAATATTAAGTGCAGACTTTTCTTACAAATAATTAAATAATTAAAAATATTTAATTCGTGTCGGAAAGGACAAGTCTCTCAGTTGAATTATTAATCAAACATCGAACGGTTTGAAAAAGAAGCCTTTAAAACAAAAATAACATTACAAAAGTTTTAATAAAATTACTGGGTTTATTACTTTTTCAATTACCGAAAGATAAGTCTCTCAATGACCGCTAAAGCCGTTTGATAAAACGTTTTAAATTTAATATAGGTTAGCTGTAGGATTAACGTTAAATCTACAGCAACGCCTACTAATGATGAATGATTTTGTGCATTGCTAGGTAAGCGGACTAATTTATTGGACACTTTTCGAATTATTAAAACATGTTACGCGGCGCCGATGGTCGTTGTAGGAGATTAATGCGACACGCGTTTGTAGTTGGTAATTGATTATCTGCGGTTCCAAATCGGACAATTGCATTAGCTCAATTATGCACAAGCACCTGTGTGGCCACTCTTAGCTATAACGATTCCAATACTATCATGACTTTAAATTACATTGTTATCCTTTAGAGTTAATAAAGAAGAAATAATGTCATCTTCATTTAAGACAAAGTAATGTATACGGTAACGCTCGGTCATATTTTAAGGAACTAATTGAGGAACATATTTAAAATAATGACGGCATTTCTATTTTGGGCCTACTTTAAGCAGGGTTTCTACAGAGAAGGAAATTAAGTACATAGTTAAAATATTCCGTCATTGGGATTTTGTATGAACTAATTAGTGCATGTATCGTGCTATAAATACAGGCATTTTACTTGAAGCGCATTATGAATAATCAAAAGCTGTTAAAAGCAAAATTAATAATGTATTTCGCCTTACCGTTATATGATGGAGCCTTGAGTGACCTTTAACTCTTTCACAGCCACGTTAGCTGGCCACGTTATCTCAATGTTTATGAAATATAACATTATAAAATAGCGTAATAGCGTAAAGCAAAATATAGCGTATAATATATTTTATAGCAAATCTAATTTTACTTTTTTGGTGTTCTCATAACTGATTTGATATGAAAAGGGTATTTTTAGCTTTACGCAAAAAGGATTTTCGACAAAACAATTCTACATTTTTTAAATTCCTTAATACAATAACCACTGCTAACTATATAAGTCGTTAAAGACTTATTTTGTGAAGAAAATATATTTAATATTGTATATAAAGGAGCTGCATTTGCAATTAGTAAGAAATTTCTTAAGCACTCCCCAACTTAGTTCCGGCTTGCGTCCAAACTGATGAAGTCGGAGGCAGCACGTCGCGAGTTCCTCTAACACTCATTAATATCTCGGAAATCTCTAGTCTGCCTCACAACTTTGGAGGCATTCACTTACAAATTATTAGGAAATTAGTTCATTGTTAAAAAAATCTTCTTAAATACATAAGGAAATTTCCGATGTAATTCTAAGAAAGCAAAGAAGTTATCTTTTACAATTTTCTTTTCGCGCATTTCAATGTAAGCTTTATTGAGAACGCGAACAGAAAGCGTGGGTCGTAAGTAGTGCTCGAAAATCTTGAATTCGTGTAAAATTTCTTTACTAATAATATATATATTTTATACTTCGAAGATAACATATTTTTATATTTGACAAAATTCTAATTTAATTAATCATTTCAATGTATTCCAATCGTAAAACAAATAGTGTGTGTATGTGGGAGTATATCATATTATATGATATCTATCCCATACACCATATCGAAGTAATAGAACAACAATAACCGCAAATATGTACGACAGCAAAGGAATAAACAGTCGCAGCTGCTAACGAGAGCATTCGAAGTTTGTCCGCAGTTCAAGAGGCTGTGGTTATATTGTTGGCTCCGCGATCCAATAAAGTTATAATCGTATCAAGCCGAGTTTAGAATCGGGCTAACATAAGGATCATTGAGAAGACTATGAGTATGCGCTATACATCCATAATTACTAAACGACTTAACGGCATTCATTACATCATAACGTAACGTCATAACCCATAAGGATAAACATACGTAGCTCACTATAAGGTCGCTGAGAATGAACAGCTTCGTTGTTATTAATAAAATGGAAATACATGGGAACTCGCAATATCAAATAGCACAGTCATTAGGCACGTGCATGCGCACGCACTTAGTTCTAAGTATTTTTCTGTGCGACGTCAACGAACTGGGTCGGATGTAAGGTGGAAAACCATTAGTATTATATATTTACTCTCGTTTTCCCCAAACAAACCGTTTCCTCAAAAGACAATCTTTTTATTGAACGAAATAATGCAATCTCATTGTATTGATTCATATCTTGGATTTGTATTGTCGTTTTAATAGAATAATAATGTATCCATTATAAATTTCGTTATTTTTTTTCTCATAAAGATTCATATGTATATATTTGTGTATGTGTGTGGCTATAAAAAGTTAAAATGTACAATTATATTCAGGTATTTTTTATTTCAGTATATTTTAATTGAGAATTTGAGATAAAAAAAAAGTTAATTCCGGATTAAATCTTTAACTCGTCAAGACGCACTTGAATGAATACGAAACGGAAGGAAAACACATATATCAATAATAAAAATATTAATCGTGAATCTATTGAGTCGAAATCGTTATTTACCATACAACACACATAAAATACAAATTAGTTGTTAAATGCCTTCAATAAATACGTCTATACATCTGACTGGTTAATGTTAAGACGTTCTTAGAACAACAAAGGAAAGCTAAAACAAGACCTTTTTTTTTTTTTTATAATATGAAGAGGGGAGACGAGCTGGACGCACTCCTGATGGTAAGAGTAACGCCAGCCCATAGCCAATGCAGTGCTACCCGGAACTTTGCTATAAAGCCCAACTCCGGGCAGGGGTGCACTACACCGACGCTCCCCACTTTGAGTCGTCAGATGTTAAGACTCATTAGCTAGCTACAGTGCCCTTCAGACCGGAGCACAGTGACATTTTCACGTCACTGTTCAGGCGGTAGAATGTCTGGCACTGTGGGGGTACCCACCCAGTCGGTCTCCTGCGAAAGAGACCTACCCCCTGTGACCTTTAGAACTTTATCCATTTTTTATGAACAGAATCTATACACGCTTACCTTGTAGGAGAACAAACTTATGAACAACTTGGTCTAATGGCAATTAAGCAATGAAGTGATACATAATTGAGACATAGGAACATCGTAAGCTGGTAACGAGCTTCCCCTCCTGTATTCGAAGCAACATCGGTTCGTATAATATTTCCTTATTTGTTTACACAACGGAAACGTGTCTTGCATGCCTTACCTTTGGGTAATATTAGTCTCAGTGAATTGTAAAGGTGACGTGTAGGTGGTTATAAATAATTCTATGAAAGCTTTATTTGTGCGAAAAATAATAGACTTCAACAATATTCAAATAATTTTGTGATACATTTTCACAAAAATGTATTTAAATACAAGTTATATACACGTACACATACATACACTTACACTATTTAAAACCCCATTAAATAGTAGTGCAGAAAAATCAACGAGACAGATCAATATACGTTTAATTTTTTTTTTATTTTAAAAATAGGTACTATGTTTATTTAAGTCAGCATACACATATACTAAGATTACTGTAAGGTTTTAAATTAAACACTAACAAATGGCCGTCACAACTAGTATTTTTTTATTTAGTAAAAAAAATATTAATACGTTAAAAATAATGGATACGTACGTATTTTTCAGTTATTTTCTTTTTTAAAAACTTAGAGAGATCCATTGTTTTGAAAAGTCGCGTGACGTCACAACTATGTCGCCAATAATTGAGATTATTGAGAGTTTTACAATACAATAATTGAGATTGAAACACAATAATTGCTATTAGCTATGTTAAGGTGTGTCTTAGAATTTCAGTAATATTCAAACACAGTTGTATAGAGTCGTGACTACAGTACAGTATTCATCGACTTGAAAACTTATTGCACCGCATCTGTCTTGCATGGATCTGGATGGAGCAAAAAGGATTTGCGGTGAGCGATATGCATCGCGCAAACAATGTGTCGAAAATCACCTGCGGGTGCTTGAAATATCCCTTGTCGTCTTACAAAGGTACTGGTGGATGTTCCGAATGTACATTTTTTTAAAAACGAAAAATATTGTCCATAGTGCATTCATTTTTAATACCTACTAGTGTTCTCGAGTAGTTATTGAAGGAGATTTTGTATACTACGTATATATTATTGTTTTTGTTGTGAGGTAAGTTGTTATACGTTAACGAAACACTGATGATGTTGTGTAGGGAGATAACTTTTGTACATCATAATATGTTTATTAGTATTGTTATACTTGTATTATTTTGATAAAGGTTGCAACAATTAAATTATATGTATAAAATTTCTATTGCAATGTAATAACATAATTTGTTAGTTGTGGCATTTTGCCGCCATAGCAGCGTACATTTACAATCTATTACAATTAATTATAGCGTTTCAGTTTATTGGATGTGGTTGGGAGAGATCAGTTTTAACAAGTTTAAATTGTTTTTTATACACAGTAAAATATAGAGTATAAAAATATGTCATCTCTTAAATTAACAAATCTTATTTTTACAATATTCAATAAAAAAAACGTCAATGAATGCGAAATACAAAGAAAATTATTTATTATTTTGAATAGATGTCGATTAAAACCGCATCAAAGTAAAAGCCTATATTTAAAATAAAACAAGAATTATTAAAATGTGTTAACTCAGTAAAAAAGTTAAGTCAGTATAAAAACACTATCTAATAACTGATTGATAACTTCTTTACCGAAGTCGGTTAAAAGTACCCTGTTCCGTGTCAGCCAATTAATTTGTAGGCTATTTATACACATGCACAAGCATGTATAAGGGGTATATTATAATGTCTCATTTAGAGATAAATTGTAACCCCAACGACCTTGTCGGCGGATTTCAGCCAAACATTCAAATTAATATAAGAGCCATCCTCTGCTGTTGGATTAAATCCAGTGGAACAATAACATTGTTAACATTTCATCGCTCCCTGGTAGTATGCCTACAATATTTAGTACTGTTTAATTAATTAAATTAAGCCACCCCTTGAGCGAGTGCTATTATTATGATTAATAATGTCTATAATGTACATAAGTTGTAAATCCTCAGTCAGTCTCGCATTGCCACTCATCAACAGCTATTATGAAGTTCGCTATGCTTAGTTCAACGATGTTTTCCTCCTGTAACACGTCATAGATTTTTTTAATGAAATTTTAATGTTTTGTACCGAGAGTGCCAGGGTTGTTTATATATTTTGATAAATGAAGTTGATAACGTATCACCTCATCAGGTGAAGCTAAGAAAATTAAAATTTAATGCTAACGTGACTAAGATTCATCGCTACTATAAAACTTTGTTTTTCCTTCTACCTGTTAAGAACAAAACCGCTATTGTTTTTATTAATTTTCAGTTTTACATGTATGTAAGACTTTAATAACTATTGCTATGAAGCAATTAGGTTGCCTTTTTGTATTACTAACTACTGTGTGTGTGTGTATGTGTGTGAGTGTATGTGTGTGTGTGTGTGTTTTTTCAACTACTCTCACATATAAAAGTAAATTGCAAATATGTTGGTAAGCGCATAATTAAACAACGCCTGGACCAATTTGGCTAATTATTTTTTAAATTTTCGTTGAAGTTTAAGGATGGCTTTTACGGAAAGAAAAAATCGAATAATTGCCGGGAAAATTTTGGTAGAACGAAGTCTGTCGGGTCCGCTAGTGTACAGTAAAAATATAAATATATATATAATGTATAACTTTCTTATCTAATTCCCGCCAAATAACGCTATAGAGTTGCATTATAGATGACTAAATAAATGGAGTGTTGTACAATTAATGAGACGGCAGGAAGCGTTTCCTCGCTTTCAAGTTGCACAGCGCAACCTATAACGACTGCTTGATTATATAAAGAGCTATAACGACTAAGACAATTACTCCAGACACGAAGCTAAATTTTCAATACTTAAATGATAAAACGTTTGGGCATTGATTGCAGTTTCTAGTTCTAAAATCCCATCCTACTTAATTATATAATTTATAATTAAATGTGAAAGTATGTGAGATGTATGTTTGTTATTCTTTCACGAAAAACGGCTCGACCGATTTAGTTGAAATTTTGTACGCAGATAGGTGATTAATATAATATACTTTTAATCCCGGTATTTCCCCGGGGAGCAGGCACTGCGCGGGTAAAACCGCGGGGCGCAGCCAGTCTGTCATATATCTTGGTTTGCCATGAATATTTAATGATGAAGCTCCTTTAGTGGGGTGATGACCACTTTAAACAAGGTGGCTAGCCTGCTTGTTTATCTTCTATTTTATAAGAATATATAATTACTTAATTAATTAATTATATCACAATCATTCTTGTTTAAGAAAAATGTTGAAGTGTCAACAACTAAGACTTTTAAATTATTAATTAACATACCATTAGCAACATATAAATTGAAGCATTTAATTTTATTAAATTAAATTGTCAATGAAATAAAAATTCTATCAAGAAGGTATATGAAGCAGCAGTATAACAGGAGTTTTTTTTTTCTTTTTTAAAAGTGCAAGATAAGACCGGAAAGGAAAGTAATGTATTGCTATTATCCATTTCCTTCGTGTGGCTGTGCAAGAGCTCAGTACGGCTAGCTTAGACAGGCCCTATTCATCTTTACACCGCAAAGTTGCCATGTTACAAAAGAAATTCTAAATAACTGCTTTTAAATTTAGTCAAAAAAGTCTTTGTTAATATATGCAACGATTTATAAACATATTTTTGCTTTTATATAAAATTAAATAGCAGAAGTAGCTCTCTTGTTTTAATTTAAATCTTTTAATATAGCATTGTAGTAGATGGATACTATCTAGTATTATAGATACTTGTATCCAAATTTGTATAATTGTGACACATCAATGTAGTCTGTATTTAACGGTTCTGTAATCCAATTATCATCAATTACGTAAACTGAAGCCCCAGAATACAGAAGAAAACCAGAAGCCGAGTTTAGCTAATATTGTATGACGTGCACTGAGTTCAACATATGACTGACGTCAAATCATTTTTTTAAACCTCCGCGTTGAGCATTTAACTCTTACATATAAACTTTATGAGAAGGTAGTATGTTGTAACTCAAGAACGGCTGAACTGTTTTGACTGAAAACTGTTGGAGGGGTAGCTTGAGACCAGGATAATATTATACTTATCCAGGTCTCAGAGGGAAAAAGTAGAATATTGGTAATATTTATACCTCAAAACTTCAGTTCAATTGTTGTAGGGTATTTGGATGTACATTATAAGAAGGTAGATGTGAATCTTTAATACATAACAATTGTATAGTAACACGCAACTAAAATGGAATAACCAGCAGTCATCTCTGCTGGTTATTTGGCTGTCAAGCCAAACGTACCTACCTAATTGTCTGTAGTTAAATAATTATGATTGTAAATTACAAATTATAATCATTAAAATACTTACTGTACTTTAATTATATTAAGTATCTAAAAAAAACTGATTTTAAACAAATTCAAAATTGGGCTATTTATCACCTCTAAAGCGGAACAAAGCTCAACGTTTCAGCTAGTTCACAATAAAATGATATGAAATAAAAACTGTTTAAAGACTATAATTTCTTGTGTCAACCTAAAATAAAATAGCGACCGCTATGACGATTTACTTTCCTATACAATATAATCAATTTTACCGAAGTTAATTAGTTCAACTCTGAAGTTGGAATTTTAAAATAAATTACAAATAGTTTATGTGTTACCAATAATCAATAAATTAAAATAATATACCCACTTCATGTTGCTGTTATAATTTCAGTTTGCACAATTTTGTTTCAAAAATGTAAATAATTATTGCTAGTAACAATAGCGCTCTATTTCATCATACTAACTGTCAAACAAAATAAGTCTTAAGTAAATATTGATACTTGTATAGGGTAGGAAGCATCCTCTTTAGCTATCGTCTGGCACAATTTGTTTTGGTTATTTACTTTGAAATTAAGATGTGTCTTTAAACATTCATATTAAATAATGATGAAACAATAACTTAATTCAAATATTTTGAGTGTACGAGTATAGCGTTCTCTATTTTACACAATTATAAGAATATATTTATAACTCAGGAAATATACACTTCATAATAAAATCTAAAGATTTATATCAGATTTTTGTGACGTTTGGTTCCTCAAAATCCATTTCTGTTTTAATATTTTTAAGAGAAGTTTATTTTCGTCCCTATTTTTTATTTTTATTACATAAGGAACGCCATCTAAGCATGATGAACGTAGTTGATTTATACAGCATTTTTAAATTAAAAATATTTGCAAAAAAATATATAATTTTCTCTCGGATTCGAATTTCGATCTCTACCCGCTTTCATTAGTAATACGTTGTTCCTTGACGGAGACCTGCCTAATAGTTTACTTGATAGCAGTGTGGTGCTTAAAACGAGCCGAGATGGGGAGCAAACACGACTTAACTGTACTCGACGAGTAGATTCCCTTTTAATTAAACGAGTTCTAGGCACCGCGCTAACCGACGCACGACGGCAAGTAAACCCACGTCCAAATTGATATAAAACCTTATAAGCTCCTTAAATGAAGAAGCTTACGAAATTGTATCTGACGCAATTTCCTATAAAACCTATCAAAACAAGAGCTAGATGTTTTGTATTTGAAATATTAAATACAATACCTACCTATATCCACGTAAATTAACGTCTTGCGTTTTTTTAATACTTAGTAATGGACACATTTTAAATATGTGTGTCTTTTATTTTAAATTTATTTTTGTATAGACCACATTGTAATGTACTAGCCGTGCCCCGCGGTTTTACCCGATTTCCCGAAACAATACCGGAATATAAAGTATGTGTGTATAAACTATGTGTTATCTGGATATATCTGCATATATACATTTTCAACAAAATCGATCCAGTCGTTTTTGCGTGAAATAAAACCAAACATACATCCATACATACATTCTTATAAACTTTCACATTTATTATATAAATAGAATAGGATAAAGAAGTGGTAAATGTCACTAACACTTTCTCACATATACAATAACATACAATAATCGGAAACGATTATAAGTAACATTTTTAGTTGAACTGTTTGATAGTATAGTAACTACAAGTTATAAACTTTATAAACATTTTATTTTTATCATCTCACCTCATACGATGATATTGTCAGGTAGACGATCCATAAATATTAACTTGGTCAAGAGGATAATTGTTTGAAATTAAAAGGCTATTAGCCTTAACGAGGTATTTTTGTACGTGCATTGCTTCGCGTTTATTAACAATATTAATAAATACCCGTATTGGTAGCGAGTACGTCATATTATTACATCACGCTTACGTCCTTTCAATATAGCTATAAAAAACATAAACATAACTATGTTGATTGCCTTTGCTTACATAATTAATTGCTTAGTGAGGCAGTACGATAACGCCTGAGATATGTCACGTTGGCATAGAGATAACGATATAATACATGTGTACAAGGTACAAATAAAACATATGCAAACTTCATACTTTATAAGGTGGTTCGTTCGTTGGTTGGTTCGTTGTACAGTATCTATATATATAAAATAAAGACGGGTTTGTAACAACACTTAACTCGAGATCGGCTAGACCAATTTTCATGTCTCCGACCCGAATAGCAGAATACATCTTAAAAATAATGAACTTTATAAGGAAGGGGGGCAAAATTTATAAGCCAGCTTATGATAAAGAGATGAATGTCTTAATATTAAAGTAGAAGTAATATTTATAGAGTGTTATTAAAATGTATAATAGATAAAAACAGATTATAAATGTCTTTTTTACAAATTCTCGAGACAGGTTAACTAAAGTAAATCTTAGGCGAACAAATAGCTATAATATATAAAGAGGCAGCTATAATTCTTGTCTCATAAAATTTATACACTGGGGAGTGGTACATTTTAAGAACGTCATTGTTCTCTTTATAAAGTAACATACAGCAAGTGAAGTTAGTAAAATTTTGTTATAAAAACTGTTAAGAAAAATCTGTAACACTGAATTACTTTATTCGGTGTGAGTGTCTAATAATATATGAAAGATCTTAACTCATTGTTTGGTCCATTATTTATCATTTAATCATATGTGCTTACATTAAAATTGTTTTTTATGATGGCAATATTCTCAGTCATAAATCCTTTAACAAAATAATATGTAAATAACTCTAGGTTTTAAGTTAATAGGTATAGTAGTTAAAGGTATAGTTAGTTCAAAGTCGGAAATAAAATTATGTAAAGAATGCATGGGTGTACCTCAGAGAAACTGATCCTACAGAGAAACTTTTCTTTTGGTTCCCTCATTTCCCGGTGAGTCGTGATTAAAATTTTTCCTTTTGAGTTCACATTTTGTATGTACTTTCTTGCTTTATACAGTTAAAAGGAATAATCTCGGTGAGAAGAATGTTTAAATTATTATTATTATTTTATAACTAGGAGTATAAAATATATAAGTATTGCTAGAAAAATCTGGTTTCTCAAGCGAGAATTTTATTAAAACTTACAAATCACTTTGAAGTTTCCTTTCGTTTGAGCCATGCTTAAGAAGTTTGAACCATGGTATTGTTTCTTATTAAAAAGACTTTAAGTGAAATAAGTTTACTAATGCTGCTAAAAGTTCCTCTTTTAAGTTTACAAAATATTACACGATTCTTGTTATTTTATATTACTTATGGTTATCCCCACGTAGACGCAGTTTTTTCTTAACCCCTTCACTCATTCAATCCTTTTTGCACATAGACTTCCTGACTCTTAAGTCAGGATTTTGGAACGGATATTGGAATTCATGCTATATTTTATGATTTTTGATGAAAAGCTGCTTGGAAGAAGAATCTATTACTGCTGTTTTTTAAATATTTTTTGTATGATTAAGTGCTAAAACTATACAATCAAACAGTCTTAAAAACAATTTTTCATCATCAATAAAACTCAAATATCATGTCATAAAATTGAACAATATTATGCAGATATACACTCTTAAGATTAATCCACACAAGTGTTACAAGTTACAAATTTCGTATCGAAAGAATAGAAGAGGTCGACTACTTGTCTAGTAGTGTATTATCGAGCGCGCGGATAAGGCCCGGCTCCAATAGTCGGCAGTCGTGAGGCGTACGCTCCAGCCGCAGCTGCAATTACCTAATGATGCGCAGCAGTTACCCAATTACTCCGACTGCTACATTTACGTTTTTAGTTCCGCTGAATCGGACGCCCGATGCACCCGATAGTTAACGCTCACACAAATACTTTCCGTTCATTCAATCCACTTTAACAATGTTTACTTTCCAATAAAATTATTTCTATGCTTAAATCTCATCTATCTACTTCAATATTTTTATCCCTTTATTCCGGATCTGCTCGTTGGCTACTTTATATTACCGCAGGTTGAAACTTAGACGGATTCCTATACTAATTTTGTCACAAATTAGTGCTGTGTGGACTTCACAAACAAAGTGAGAGAGATGTTAATTTAATGTGCGACGCGACGGTGTCACTCGACGCGGTCCGTTCCGACTTTCAAAGGACTAGGGCAGCCACGGATTCTCTATTATGTAAATTTTCGAGTAATTTTCTCCGGTACTGGCCAGACTTTGTAACCCGAGCGGGCGCCTCATTAATGCTTACCTGAACTCGTTGCCGTTTCATAACATTTTTACAATGCCACTCTAAAAGGTACAATGTTTTTATGGGCTTGCCGTCGAAATTGAAACTTGAAAGTGTCGGCAAAATAATTAAGGTAAATAGAAACGTTGTTGATGTTTTAATTCTAGAACAGAAGTGTTTTACAATCTTTTTTCATGACGGTCAAATATAGTCGTTCTGTTTTATTTTTAGGTCACGATAACCTTAAATTAATATGCAGAGCAATCCATAACGTCAGTACTATTTGATGTTTCTAACCATAAACATGTATATGTAAAGTAAAATTTGATAAATACGGCATGCATGAAAACAGAAACAAAACAATATTAACGTAAACTCGGACACATTATTATGTACCAAAATCCTAGCTGTCAGAATGTTTTGCATAAACTTTCATATAGTAGGACACACAATATGAAAAGCTAACGGGTACTAATCCATAGATGAGCCGTCGCTTTCGCAGGCACATCTGCGTCTGCAACGACGGAACGAAACAAAAACGTAATGAGAAAGGTTTGGGAAGTGGTATTGTGACAAGTTACCGAGCAAGCCGTAGGGCTGAAGACACTGTACTTTAATACGTTGCACCACTGTGTTTTATGATATTCCTTTGTGTAAACAGCTGACGGTTACATAATAAAAACGCATTTTAGCGAACGTGTTGCATTGTTGTTCATTATTTAGAACTATAACACTGTCTGCATACCTTTAGCTCTTATTTCTCTGCATATAACTACATAAAAGGTTACAACTTTTCACTGTTTTGTATTCATTTGTACGCGGAATTCTGTTTCAATATGAATATAATGAAGAATGCCTGCTTAACACGAGGAATATTAATTTACATTAAACTGAAAAAAATAACACTAACTTAATAAAATCTATTATGAGTACAGTTTGAGGTAGTATAGTTTTAGGTAAAATATAATACTCAAAAGTGGAATAAAATATTTATACGTATTATTTGCTCTTATATTGAATTAATACTAACTACTTACTAGTTTTGTACATATAGTTACAACATTTAATCTAATGTATTTAACAGCCAGGAGGGTAATAATTTAGGAGAAGATACTATTACTGTACGCAGGCAATATATCGTGTGGCTAGTTTAAACTCTGCATACTTAAAAGATTTACCATATTAATAAATGGTTTACACGCAGATTTTAACTTGAAAATTGTATGTCATCGTTAATTTATGATTGACGGTTCGAATTGAATAACATTCACGTTCGGCTGGGCAACGCGTACTGTTGCTTCTTGATGGAAATTCGTGGTAAAATTCATGTTCTCTATACTTCAAAAACATACGTTCTATCTTTAATATTTTAAGTTTAAAATATTATTATTATTCTTTTTTTGATGTTTAAGTATAATTTTTTATGGGATGGTGGGCAAGTAAGTAGACTGTTCGTATGATGGTCGGCCGGTTTTTTGGGAATATTTGCCACTTCGTATTTACTATAAAGTAGTAAATATTCATACAAACTCTGAACAAAACATCACAGGGCTAAGGGATTAATCAGTGTAGTCTAACAAGACGACGGTTCTTTTAATTAGTCCGCTAAAATGGTGAACCTGCGGGAGTAATTGTTTTATAAAAACATTAAAATGCCCAGTCTATTACACCCGAGCGAGAAAGTTTAACACATCACTTCTAGGGCCGGAGGCAAAAAGTTTCGGATGATATGATATTCATTGAATATCTGAGCAAATTTGACCTTGACTCACCCACTCCAAAATGAAAGATAACAGATGAATAAGTTACGAAAGACAAAAAGCTTTTAAAAGCAACGAAACATAAAAGTTATATCAAAGAAAAACAATTAGTCTAGATTTTTTTTCATTCATTGTTGTTTTTTAACCGACTTCAAAAAAGGAGGAGGTTCTCAATTCGTCTGTATGTATAATATTTTTTTTATAGTATAGGAACGTAACGTAATATGAAATTGTAATATCAGCTAAGCCTTCTTACGTAACTCAACGTGTATGCCCACATATTTTATGCTCATTATCCTTTGAACGCTAAGTTAAGAAAAAATGAGTTGCGGTGGCTAACGATTCACGTACTAAATAGAAGAATACGATAACTAGCGCATTTTGAAAGCCTGCTTATCATTATAAAATACTTAGTCATATCTCAATGTACCTGCAATATATCTGTTACAGAGGAAACTGCTCATCGCACCTTTTCTCCCGTTTCTAAATCACTAAGTAATCCATCAGCTCATCCAATCGTTCCTATTTCTCGCGGTCCTGTCATTTTTGCGAAATATTTTTTCCGTTCCATCTTCCTTGTTACACCATTTATTCTTTTGATGTGTTATATTTTATTGCAGTAGATGTACGATGATGGTAATGAGATAAACGACATACGAGCTTTTGTTCTTTACGGCGTTATTCTTATATTTTGTGTAATAAAAATGCGGATTCTCTTTGAAAATATAATTCAGAAGCTTCTTTTAGTGTGCCTTTATAACGCCCTATTTATGTATAACTTGATCTCCGATAGAGATTGTTTAAGAAACTAATGATAATCGTTGTATCCATTCTCATCTCAAGTTCTGTGTAATTTAATGAGGCATTTTGAGAGTTTCAAATCTCTAGAGGGTATTTAAAAATACATCTTCAAGGATAATAAACTTCCTTCTTTCCTCTCCCGGCTTTGGCGATGATTGTTATATCAATGGTAATTCAAAAGTTCTTGACTTGAATACAAGTCTGCATTTCAGGTTTTTATTTTTTTAGTTTTGTTCTCTATTTTCTATCCGTACTTGATTCCTGTTTAAAACTTGCCAAGCAAAGATGCGCAAAATCGTATTTTATCGATTTATAGTAAAGTTTAAAGAGTATAGTTAAATAAATTTAATTAAAAACATACATTAAAGTGTTGGTATTTATATATACTTAATTATGAAAACATACATTTTATTACAACAATCAAAATATGCTGTCTTTTCCCTATGCAAGCGGTTCATAGTTGAACCGAGTTCGCGCATCGTGAATATACGTTGTAATCCATCATGCGAGTATGCTATGTAGCAGAAAATAAAAAGTCTTGTAACAGATAATATTTCATATTCCTCTAAGGATAATATTTTCAAGGCAGCTATGTTTGACTTAGAATATAAATTATTTTAAAATATGACGATATGAGGTACATAGAGATATAGTAGATGTTTATTAGTAACATTGATTTCATGAAGAAAATACACGGTAAGCTTATAATTATAATTTGTAGCATAATTCCGATATTTACACAAAAAAGTGAAAAATATCTTCCTTAATCATGTGATTATCATCATGAGCATGAGTCATCATGAGCAACTCATAGAGGACACATTCCATTCCTTACTTCAAAAACATTGAATTCCAAACATGTTGCTGAAGTACGTGCCCGTGAACAAAGTCGAGCCTCAACAAAAAGTCCAAATGGATGTCCGCAAGGAGGGTGAGAGAGAGCCATTAAGTCCAAGATGCACTAAGACGCTTACAAATCTCTCCATATTACACCAGTGATAAGCACCAACAA